>JAESVK010000165.1:362435-374028 GCA_017140935.1 Hamamelis virginiana
CAAAATTCAAAAGATAAGAACTCAATATTCAACACAGAAATTTATTATTTAAAATATTCAAAATTAATAGGAGTATCTAATTTGTGTTAATTTTTTATTAAAAGTTAAAATTGATATTGAATATTATATTATTATCATTTTCAAACAAATTGAAAATAAGTTATATATGGTGTCATTTTAGTTGAATTTTATTTAAAATATTTAATATCAAAATTTATAGGAGTACCTAATTTGTTAAAAAATCGCAAAATATTTTTTGTTTTTTACTAAATTATTTGTCATTTTCAAACAAATTGAAAATAAGTTAACAAATTGAAAATAAATATTAATAAATATTAGTAAAAAGTTTTTGGCTTATTTTAATTTTAGTAAATATTTTTAAAAGTAATTAGTAAAAAGTTTAATTTTTAAAAGTAATTAGTAAAAACTAAAAAGTTTAATTTTTTTTTTTTAATTTTAAGAAATATGTTTTCATTGTTTTGCTATTTTTAATTTTTAAATTTTGATGTTTAATTTTTTAAACGTTTAATTTTAAAAACATTTTCAAACAAATTGAAAATAAGTTAACAAATTTTTAATAAATATTAATAAATATTAGTAAAAAGTTTTTGGCTTTTTTTAATTTTAATAAATATTTTTAAAAGTAATTAGTAAAAAGTTTAATATTTAAAAGTAATTAGTAAAAACTAAAAAGTTTAATTTTTTTTTTTAATTTTAAAAAATATTTTTTCATTGTTTTGATGTTTTTAATTTTTAAATTTTGATGTTTAATTTTTTAAAAGTTTAATTTTAAAAAAGTAATTAGTAATTAGTAAAAATTTTAAAAGTAATTAGTAATTAAAATGTTAATTAAAATGTTTTTAATTAATTAAACTGTAATTAAATAATAATAATATCATTAAATATCTTTAAACAATAATGAAAATGTTTTTAATTAGTTTAAAAGTAAAAAGTAATTAATAAGTGAAAGAAACAATAAAATATATAAAAAACAAGTAAATGCTATAGATATTTTAATAAAAAAGTAAAACAATTAAGTTTAACTAATTGAGGGGGGGCTTACCTGCGTGTCTTTACTCTTTAGAAAACAATTAAGTAAAACAATTAAGTTTTACCTGCGTGTCTTTTAAAGGAAAGAAAAGAGAGAACCGTGGGGGCTGCACCGCGATGCGACTCTGCGATGGGTTACCAGCTACGATTGGTAACTGGCAGCAGCGGCGATGGCGGGATCTTCTGGCAGCAGGTGCGATGCGACTCTGCGATGGGTCACCGGTGGGATCTTCTGGCAGCAGCGGCGATGGCGGCGGCGACGGCAAATCAGGTGTGCTTCCTTCTCTCTTCTTCTCTCTTCTTCTCTTTTGATTTTTTTCTTCAAATTTCTGTCTTCTCTCTTCTTCTCGATGCTTTAGCTTTTTTTTTTGAGAAATGATCGATTATTGTGGTCTGGATTGCTGGATTTGTCAGGAATTTCTGACAAATTTCTCAGACTTTGGGTCCTCTCTGTCGTAAAGGGGCGTAAAGGGGCGATACACACCCGATACGTATCGTATCGGAGGCGATACGCTGTGAAATACTATACACATACGGTATCGGTGAAAATCGCGTAAAGATTCCCCGGGATACCGATACGAATCGGGCGATACATATCGTATCGCCCTGTTTTTAAAACCCTGATTGATATCGGGTAACATCTCCTTTTATTGTTAACACACAACAACACCCCCCCACCAGCAAAAAACAAAAACAAAAACAAAAAAAAACCCTCCTTTTATTCAGGAGAAAATATGCTAATTGATTAATTATATCTCGGTAGCATATTGAGTTCAGAAGTGTATTCAGCTATTAAGCACATAACTACCCAGTTCACTTAGTGGACCCCAAACTAATTATATGACTTGCATCATGCAATTTCAATCTCAATTCCACTAACGAACAACATTTCAAATGAATAAGAAAAACCACATTTCACATGTTTAAAATTTATAAAAATGGATTACTAAAATGGAAATGTGGGAAATCAAATCGATATATATACCTTCGGCTGCAATAAGTCAGTGTATGCAACAGTCACCTCCTCACCCTTCTTAATCAACTTAATGCTTCTAAGTATGATTCTTGGACCCAATCCCTGGCAACCTTCATTAAGGAAAAAAAAGAAGAAGAAAGATATGGATTACAATGAAGACACTTAAATCCCATAATATCATAAATTAGAGTTTTAAAAAACCAAATCTGAATCATACACATACATAATATGATTACCCTCTTTAAATTTATTTTTGCTACAAACGTTGTTCTCTATCTGCGAGAAAAATCATCCACGCAACTCTCATTTAATAAAGAAGAAAACCTACAAGAAAAAGAATTAAACTAAAAGGAAAAATATTCAAAAGCATTATGAAGAAGTGACTCTATACTTCATTTTCGATGTCGACTTGGCCGTCGCCGACTGCGGCGGGGACAATCCGCAACCTCGACTGCGGCAACTCCATCGCAGACGTCAAAAACCGGTAACAAGCATTGGGGGAACAGCTGTGATTGATCCAAGAGAAGGCCGTATCATATACGGCAATACCAACGCTTTGTCCCCCATTAACCTGCACCTCCACGGCGTTCGTTAGCACCAGGCACAACATCGCCTCCTCCACCACAGTCCCCTCTCTCTCTCCTCCTTCATCGAAGCCCAGATCAACGTTTCGCATCCTCCTCGCCATCGCCATAGCCTTCGCGCTATCCCGAATTCTGTCAAAATCTCGTCTTCGCCAGTCTCGCGAGACATCAGTTTTGCGCGGTTCATCAATAGGCAGCGAATTCTGGGTAGGGTTTGGGGAGAAAGGGTAAGCAGTAGGTGGAGGGCGAGGCGGCGATCGGAAGTGTCGTCGCCGCCGTGGGAGGTGGTAGAGAGGAGGTGGTGCTCGGCGGAGGAGAAGTGGAGGAAGGAGGAGCATTGGGAGGAGCAGAAAAGGAGTGAATTGGGGATAGAGGGAGAATTATGGGTTTGTGGAAGAGGGGAGAAGCAAGAAGAGCAGTGAGAGCGGAGGTGTGAGTCGTAGAGAGAGAAAGCAAGGGGATAGAGTGGTGGGGTTATGTCTTCGCCTATGTCTACATCTTCGCTCGCTCTCATCTCCATCTCTGTCTCCATTCGGCATCAGGGTAATTAACTTAAAAACTAGGGGAAAATACACTTTGCACCCCTGTACTAATGCCCAAAAACACTTTTCACCCCTGTACTTCAAAAGTGAACAATCAACCCCCTGCACTTTTAAAATTTGATAGATTGGTCCCTTCTGTTAGTTGACCGTCTATTTTTTGACGGAATAATTGTCATGTAACTGTATTTTGCATATAAAATGACACAAATGCCCTTATTTTGCCACATTAGCTGACCTTTAAAAAAAAAAAAAAAAAAAACGAGAAGAAGAAAAGACGTAGAAGCCAAGAAGCAAGAGGGAGAGAGTGGCGGCTAGAGATGATGGCCACACTGGTGGTTGGAGGCCGGAGATGTTGGCGGCAGTGAGAGGAGACTCTGGCGGTGGAAAGAGATGACGGCGAGGTAGCGGCAGGGCTCGGGTCACGGAAGAAAAAAAAACAAAAAAGGGGTCTGGGCTTGTATTGTGATACCTGAAATCATGTAAATTGAGTTTCAATACTGCTTTCTGCTAGAAACACAACTCAAAACAATAGTTAGACCTATATATATATATATATATATATATATATATATATATATATATATATATATATTAGATTGTATCAAAACAGAGCTCTGCCTGTACATTTATGGCCAAGAACATAAACCAAATAGAAGCATGTCCTTTGCCTGATGCATCACTAATTCTTGCTCTGCGTTGCCTTTGCAAGGATCCAAAGCAAGGCCAACCCCATGCAAACACCATATATGAAAGTGGGATTGGATTTTATTTTTATTTTTATTTTTTTTTAGTGGCCACCAAAATTTTGGAGTGAAATTGGAACGCAAGGTTGCCAAAATTACATATACACTAATGGAGCATTTTGTAAATTAGTATTCATGCCAAATATACAACAATTAACATATGTAATTGAATTCCGATATTGGTCAAATCAGTTTAATTTGTGAAATCCGCACCATTCACCATTTGAATACAATTGTAGGTTGCTGCAAATGATAAGACTCAAAGTAAAATGGCATTCTTTGATCCCACAAGGTCTCAAGACTTCCTTTTCATATCAGGCATAGGGTAAAGAGTGCCCACACAACGCAGCTGTCTCCAGCCCATTTCCCTCCCATTTTCTCTCTCTCCTTCTTTATAACCTCCCCAACCCTCTTCCCTCTCTCTCCATCATTACCTCCACATTCGTCGCCGGCAACCCAAAAATGTCACCGCCACAGGCAAATCTCCTCTTCTCTCTCCTCTTCATTTTCTCACTCTACACTGCTGCTTCCACTGTAGCTCATGAAGTTAAAACCCTTAACCCCCACCACAATACTACAACCCAAAACTCCCACCAAAAGCCCTCTCATCATCCAAAAAATATGAGGGCTCATCGGACCTAGTCCAGCTCTGGTACCACAAGGTTCCGGTTCTCTCCTCTCCGATCAGAATCTACAAAATCTGGTACGAGAAATGGGCTCCAACCAAACAGCTCCTCATCGAAGACTTCCTCCTCTCCATCTTCACCTCCACGTGCTCACGCGCTACCCCTTCCCCCTCCGTCGCCGAGTGGTGGCGCACCGTCTCTCTCTACACCGATCAAACCAACGCCAATATCTCCCGATCAGAAGACGATGTAGATACAGGTCTCCTAAAAGCTGTTGCAGCAGAGTATATATAAAAAAAAAAAATTATCAAAAGAAGGTGAAAGGGTGTAGTGGTAAAATCACGATAAAATTAAACAGCGTTAGTTACCGTAAGCCCTTATGCCAAATTTTAAAAGTGCAGGGGGTTGATTGTTCACTTTTGAAGTGCAGGGGTGCAAAGTGTTTTTGGCCTTTAGTACAGGGGTGCAAAGTGTATTTTCCCCTAAAAACTACTATTATACCACTTTAACGGTCTAAGTTCGAGCATGATGATTCTTAGTACTTGTTTGGAAAGAGAAGTAGAACTGTAAAAGCAACATAAAAGCAACATAAATTGCTTTTAGTACCTAAAAATACAAGTTAGGTGTCTTTGGTTAAAACGAGAAAAGTAGAAAAGATAATATATATATATATATATATCCTGTTGCCAAGGACGAATGAGTTCTCTGGGAAGAGTAAGTGTAATAAAGTGCTCTTGTTCAACAGCAGGTATATGAAACTGATCAAACTTTGAGGCTTGAATATACTCTTTTACAGGAGACTATTTTGAAGAAAGAGGAACAAGATTTCTGATTTTTTTATAAAAAGAATAAGGAGTCTTAGAATAAACAGTATAAGGATTTACAATAGGAAAATCTGTTACTGGGACTTTACTATCTTCAGGAAGATATTCTACTTCATAGAGATAAGCTAATTTAGATGAAGAAGAGTACCAACATGCTGTTATTGGAACTCTTCAGACTACTTTGAATGCTGGCACAGTTTTTGTTACTTTATTCCTAAATTTCAACATGCCTCTTAGAGATTTTCATCTCACAGATGCTTTGAAAGTCCAAGTTCAGATCACTGGTGCAGCTCAAGTTTCACACACCTTTCCAACAACTCTTCATTATCAATTGGCCTACAGACTTCAAAATCATGCTTTTGATCTTGCAGTCCTTGATATTTCTCAGACTGATGAAGCCTTGCATATACAGGTTGATCCAAGTCTCACTGCTACCTGTTCATTTGTCCCAAGACAACTCACAAAGGACCAGTTAGCTTCTCTTATTCCTGAAAGTTGGCTAACTAAGTATGAAAATCTCCATTAAGCAGTACAGCCTGTTCAGTCTTCCACACCCATGTTTATTAGAAAAGAAAATGGTCTTGTTGAAACACGGTTTTCTTCATCAACAAATCCAGATCATGTTTCTGTGTTCTCTACTTCTTTAAACATGGTTTAACCAATCTCTTATGAAAGATCTGCTTCTCCACAGATTATTCAGTTTGACACTAATGGACATCCCATTTATGAAGGAAAAACTCATTCCGGTCATATTTGGTGGGTACTTGTGATTGTGATGATTGTTTGAATGACAGTCAGTTTAAAGAAATCAAGCCCAACAAGAAAAAGTCTTCTCAAAAGCTTCTTCAAGAACGTTATGAAGCAGGAGATCCTTCTGTTGATCTTCTTGGTGAATCCTCAGGAAAGTTTTATTACTATGTTACTTATGGTGATCAACCAACAAAGCCTCCAGTACCCAGACCTCTTAGATGTAAAACAGAACCTGTATTACCACCATCTCAACCATCCCTTTCACCATGTAAACCTCTACTCAATCCATACTATCAACAAGTTTTGCCATTGATTAAAAGAGATTCATCTCCAAGATCTCCATCAGTTACTCCTCCTCAACCATGCTATATGTTTGACCCTTCATCTTCTACACACTCAAATGAATTTCCTCCCTTGAAAAATTTTGAGTATCCCCAACAAAATACCAAACATGTCTGGAAGATAAAAAATCCTGTTGGTTCTCAATCTGATGGAACTTCAAAGACAATCTCAGCAGCCGAAGCAGCTCTTAATTGGCAAGCTGAGAATTCCAAAGCTCAGAATCATGCTTTGCAACAGATTCTAAACAATCAGCAACAGTTGGCAACTATTGTTACAACAAAGCTTTCAGCAACTGATTCTTTGATAGATGATTTGAAAACCAGAATTCAGACTATGGAAGCAGAATTGAATCATATTGTGGATAATGTTAAAGACTTCAAAATTGCTTTTCCTCTCCTTGGCCAAAAGGAAAAAGAAAAAATCCAACTACAAGAACAGCTTCAATCTCTTGAATCTAAAGCCCAAAAATCCAAAGTTCCCCCTGTCCACTATTACTCTCCAACATTGTCTACTCCATCCACAAAAATGTTTAATCCATTCTCTCATACTCCAACCATTCAACCTTTGGTCTCTGACAATAACCCTTTCAAAACTACAAGCCTTTTCTCCCCAACCACAGGTCTTTTGAAGTCAAAACCACATTCAGAAGTTCCTTCTCCTTTAGAACTTCCTGATCCTCTTATTGGAGCATCCTCGACATCAATCCCTGATGTCATGCCTGTTGAAGACCCTAATCCAATTACCTCATTTCTCAGATCTCTTACCCTGAATTCTCCACTTTCCTCTGGTCCAGAAATCCTTCCCTTAGTTGATGATCTTGATATTGATGATCTTGGACTTGAAAGTATTTTCCTTGCAGAAAATGATCCAGATACTTTTGATCCAGATCCACAACCTCCAGACCAGCCTCCTCCAATGTTTCCAACTCCTCCAGTCATACCTCCCCAGAGAATAAGACAGACTTTTCCCATTGTTCTTGACTCAAAGCACTTATTCACCATTGATGATACACCACCATCAAAATGGAGAGATTGTCTGTTTGACATGTTTTCTTGGTGCACTGCTGAGTTACAACTTCCAAACTCTACAGTAGCCATTGTTATCTCAAAGTTCATAGCCCGTCTTTCTGGCAGACTTCGAGATTGGTGGATAGCTCTGGGTGAATACAGACAAAGAAATGTTTCACAATAACCAAACCTTGAAGAATTCTTTGCTCTTCTCTATACAGAATTCTTAGGTTCTGCTACTCATTACAAAGATCAGGCTTGTGAAGAATTTTTGGCCATGAAATGTTGTTCTTTTGAAAGAAAAGATTTGGAAACTCATTTTAACCGCATGTCTAAACGGTTTTATGTTCTTAATGGCATGGATGACATCAATCTCAAGCTCACTTACTTGAATTCACTTCCCGAACCTCTTGGAAATGAAACACAAAAGGTTATGAGCATGCAAAGAATTACTCTTCATCAAGCTTCTCTTGGAGAAATTTATCAACATATGCTTGTCTCCCTTGATAAGTTATGCAATCAGAGAAAGTTCCTCAAAGAAATAGAGAAAACCCACCACAAACTTGGTGATGGGTGTTCTAGAAAAGATTTAAAGATCAAATGCCCAGAAAAAGATTGTGTCTGTCCTACAAAGAAAAAAGATCACTTCAATAAAGGTCAACTCAACAAATCTTCTCCCTCAAACCCCTTTAAATCCAAAAAGAAAGGTTTTCCTCAAAAGAAAAAATGGCGTTTCTTAAAGAAAAAACCATTCAGAAACAAGACTTCAAAAACTTGTTATCTCTGTAAGAAACCTGGCCATTATGCTCGAAATTGTCCTTAGAAAGAAAAAGCAGCTAAATTACTAGAGCAAGCACAAATTCATGTTGATGCTAATGAATTTTCAGATGTTGAATCCCTCTACTCTCTCACTGATGAGTACACTCCTGAGACTCTCTTTGCTATTGGTTACAGTACTGATGAAACCACTCCTCTCCAGTCTGATGATGAATTGGATATAATTTTTACTGCTCAACCAATGATACTTCCAGTCTCTCATCCAACTCCAATTGCTCAGATCCATATCTTACCAGACACCTATTCAAGACCAATTCCTGCAATTGCTCTCTTTGATACTGGTGCTGCAACGACAATGATTAATCCAGCAATTCTTTCTGATGAATATTGGCTTCCTCATAATCAGACTTTTAGAGCAGCAAATGGAGAAACTTTTCATATCACAAAGATTAGCAAACAGATTCTTATCAGATTATTTACTAATCTCGTGGTCAGACATCAAGTCCTTGGTTCCTCACTCACTGGTAGAGATGTTCTTATTGGTTTTGATATTTTGCATAAAGTTGTTGGTCTTCGGTGGTCCTCTTAAGGATTATCATACAGACAGCATTTTCTGACATGGACACAAATTCCCCATCTCTTTGTCTTTGATACTTTTGATTCAGTCAAAGCCAAGTTAATTTCAGAGTGTTGTGCTAATACTCATTCTGAGTTCCTCCTCAAAAATCTAAATCCCTTATGGAAAAACTCTTCATACTTTGTTTTTCTTCCTTTAAAAAAGAATGAAGATGTCAATCCTACAAAAGCCTCTCACAGAGGAATAAATCCTGAACATCTTTCTCTTGCAAAGAAAGAAGTCTCATCTCCTCTCTGAAGGAATCATTGAAGATACTTCTTCCCCATGGGCTTGTAAAGCTTTTTATGTTAATAAGCATTGAGAACAAATTCGTGGAAAGCTCAGATTGGTTGTCAATTACCAAGATTTGAATCATTTCCTTGCTGATGCAAATTCCCTTTGCTTAATAAAACCTCTTTGTTCCAACATCTTTCTCATGCTAAGATCTTCTCCAAGTTCGATCTTAAGGCAGGATTTTGGCAATTAGGCATTCACCCTGAAGAAAGATTCAAAACTACTTTTTGCATCCCTGATCATCATTATCAGTGGACAGTAATGCCCTTTGGACTCAAAAATGCTCATTCTCACTTTCAAAAAGCAATGATATCACTTTTCAGACCACTCCTTTCAAATGCATTGATTTACATTGATGATATCTTGCTTTTCTCTCCTATTGTTGAGTCACATGCAAAATTACTCAATGATTTTTACCAACTGGTAAAAACACATGGAATCATACTTTCAGAAAGTAAGATGATAATTGCTCAGTCTACTATTGACTTTCTTGGCATGCAGATAGTTGATGGAAAATATGTCCCACAGCCTCACATAGCAACAAAATTATGTGACTTTCCAGATCAACTCCAGTCAGTAAAGCAGATACAACAGTCCATTGGTGTAGTAAATTATATTGCTGACTTTATTCCAAAAGTATTTGTTCACAGGAATTGTCTCTCTCAACTTTTGAAAAAGAATCCTCCACAGTGGAATCAGTCACATACCACTGCAGTCCAAAAGCTAAAAGAAATTGGAAAATAGTTGTCTCCTTTGCAAATCCCTGGAATAGGAAAAAGAATTCTCCAGGCAGATGCTTCTGATGAGTATTGGGCCTCTGCACTCTTTGAAGAAATTAATGGAAAAAGACAAATTTGTGGTTATAAAAGTGGTGCTTTCTCTTCAGCAGAATCTCATTACCACTCCACCTTCAAAGAAATCTTGGCAGTTAAATATGGCATTAAAAAATTCCAGTTTCATCTCATTGGTCACAATTTCCTGATATAAATGGATATGTCCTCTTTTTCAAAAATGCTTCAGTTCAAAAGGAAGATTCTTCCTCATCCACAACTCCTCAGATGGGCAAATTGGTTCTCCCAATGGAATTTTACTGTTAAACATATGTCTAGGAAAAATAATATTCTCACTGATTATCTATCCAGAAATCCTCCTCCCATTATCTTCATCTTGCCTTCTCCTTTGTGCATCTACCCTATCACAGGTGCTTCATCTTCCTCATCATCTAGAAATCATGACCCTGACTCACTTGATGAGCTTTTCTCACTGTTACCCCCCGATCTCAAAACTCAGATCATTGACCTTACCATAAGGAAAAGATCCCTTGAAATTCTTGACACTCTCAAAGCCTATCTCCTTACATTTTCCAACCACTGGCTTTATGATTGGCCTGATCATCATGACAGTCCTTGAAAAACACCTATCAAGTTTTGGATAGCCTCATGGACTCCATACCACTACTGTTATTTATGGCATCTATTAAATGAATTCCACATGTACATTATTTTCGAACCACAGCTTAATTATGGTTTCTTTGATAATGATCCATACTTTGACAGATTTTGGACACAAGTTCTTTATAATGATGCTTTTCAAGGTACTTAGAGATCCTATCCAACTTTGATCCATCCAACTCTCAGAATGAAAGTCTTTAGTGCTCCTCTCTTGGTCAAGTTTAATTCCAAGAACGATGTTCGTGCTCAAAGAATCTTCTATCCTCCTACCTTACACTGGCTTCATAATCCAAATGGTACTCTCCATCACCATCACACGGATCCTTGGTATTATCATGATTGCCAGTTTGCTCTCAGAGAAGTCACTTTTCACAATATAGGATCTTATCCTCCTGATGGTCCCAGCACTCCTGAGATTTATCTCCAGAATCTCCCAGGCATATCTCAAGTCCCTGACACTCCTGAGTTTGAAGAGCCAGATCCTCCTACTCCTGAAGCAGATTACTTTGATGAAGACTACATGAGTGACAATAATTCCAATGACGGATGAGATTGAAGACTTTAGTTGGCTTGTCTTTTGTGGAAGTTACTTTGTTAAAGTTACTTGTCTTTTGTGAAAGTTACTTTGTTAAAGTCACTTGTCTTTTGTGAAAGTTACTTTGTTAAAGTCACTTTAGAAAAGATTGCTTTTGGTGATCTTATCTGTAATGTATCGGTTTGAAGTTTGGTTTGAGATTCGTTGTCTATATAAGGATCTATCTTGTTTATTCAGAGGCATAACCTGGGTGCTTGTCCAGTCCTCTCTTCTAGTTCTTTGGTTTGATGTCTGTAAGAATTTCCCTATGTAATATACTTGTGGCTTGCTTAATCTTCTACTTTCTCTATTTATTATTTCCATGTTTTAAGTATCTTGTTCATATTAGTCTTCTAAGTTATTTTATTTATCGGTTTTAGTGGGTAACCATACCGCACTATGATTTCCCCCCATATATATATATATATATATATATA
>JAESVK010000165.1:374038-412795 GCA_017140935.1 Hamamelis virginiana
ATATATATATATATATATATATATAATGTGGCGATGAGCTCCACGTCGACATTTTTCATCCGTCATTCCATTTGACGATGATGTCCTTCGTAGTTAAGCCGCGGAATGCTTTGTAGCGATTTGAGGGGCGTTGGTTTTTCCGTAATTCGGCCGGTTTTTATTTTTTATACGCGTTGTGTCGGTCGAGGATTTTTGTTTTTTCTTCGGATCAGGCTGGTCCTTCGTTTTTCCCCATTCTGTCCTTAGATATCTATGGGTTACTTATTGATTTGAGTCGGTGATGGTAGTTTCGTCTTTTGAATCTTATTTATATTTTCTTCTTCTGGATCTTTTCTTTTTCAGATTTCAGATGCTCTCTATTTTTTGGGATTTCTTTGTACTTTTGTATGCTTGGTTTGTTGATTGTTGCAGTTTTGCGTTTGGATTACTGGTGAGTTTGAACTTCTGAGCAGCTAGGCGTTGCAGTTTGGTAAGTATTTAGTATTGTTATTATTATTATTTTGTTTTTTTGGTTTTTTTTTTTAAATCACTCAGGTATTTTTTGCTCTTTGAATGAATTATTTGCTCTCTGTAAAATTTATCTTTCATCTTTAACATCTGAAAATCTTAACTTTATATCTCTTTCGTAGTTAGGCGGTGGAGTGCTTTGGAGCGATTTGAGGGACATTGGCTTGTTCATAAGCTCATGGTAGGAGATGACTATTGAGACCTGACGGTTTGAAAAAAACATCACTTGAAAGTTAAGCTTTACAGTTTGGTAAGTATTTATTATTGTTATTATTATTAGTATTATTATTTGGTTTTTTTTTTTTTTTAATTACTGAGGTATTTTTTACTCTTTGAATGAACTATTTGGTCTCTGTAAAAGTTTTCTTTCATCTTTAACATCTGAAAATTTTAACTGTATATTTCCTTCGTAGTTAGGCCGCGGAATGTTTTGGAGTGATTTGAGGGGCGTTGGCTTGTTCCTAAGGTCATGGTAGGGGAGGACTATTTGGACCTGATGGTCTGAAAAGAACATCACTTGAAAGCTGAGCTTTATAAGCGGTAGTAGGTGGTGATAGCGTGCCAGATATGTCATGTTCGTTGACCATAGGACTATGTGGTATTTATTATTGTTATTATTATGATTATTCTATTTTGTTGGTTTTTTTTTACTTACTGATGTATTTTTTGTTCTTTGAATGAATTATTTGCTCTTTGTAAAAGTTTACTCTGAACTTTAACATTTAAAAATCTTAACTGTAACGCTAATTGATTTCTCCCTTTCTGTTTCTTCCTTTTTTCTGTCTTGATAACTAGCCGACTATATAGTCCTATGGTCGCCGAATCCGACATATCTGGCATGGTATCACCGCTTACTACCATTTATAAAGCTCAGCTTTCAAGTGATGTTCTTTTCAAACCATCAGGTCTCAATAGTTCTCCCAAAGCGATACAAGGCAATATTTTGACCGGATCAATCTTGGAAGCATTTGGGCAGGCAGCAACACTCTTTCAAAATGATCTTCTCACTTTGTTAGAATCCATGTATCGACGTGATAACAAGCTCATGGTAGGGGAGGCAAAGTCAGCTTTTGATGCATTGGACCATTTGTCAGTTGATGATAGACCGTTTGTCAACTTTCGTGGGATAGGTTGAGCTTTCATTAGGTGTTTGATGCTTATCAAACTGTAACGTTGAGCTACTCAGAAGTTCAAACTGATATGCAATTCAAACGCAGACCCGCAACAATCAACGAATCTTGTTTACTATTATTTATATTAATTTAATATTGTGTGTTTATCATTTTAAATTTTAATATTTTCTTTATGTTTTACTAATTATACTTTGTTTTATCTTTAGCAATGATGGATAAAAATCATAGTTATAAGATTATACTTATTAGTTCTTCATTTAATTATTCAGTTGTGATATTCACAGATAAATATTCAAGGGTACAACGGTGAAAAATGAATGACGAGTTTGATTCGAGGAAAGTGCTGAAATTGGAAAATAAATAAATAATCGACTTATATAATTTTGAATTGAGGAATGGTAAAAAATGAAGGACCAGTGATTCAAGGAAAAATCAGAAATGGAAAAAATGAGAAATACTCGACCTACATATTGCGTTCCAAAAACAACCTGGCGAAATAATGAAATAATTCTTAAAAAATGCGGCGAAATGACGAAAAAACAACGCTTGCAAATCACTGTAAAGCATTTCCCTAAATATATATATATATATATATATATATATATATATATATATATATATAATCATAGATACATTAAATATGGTGAGACTTTTTTTTACTGTACTCTCCAAATTAACTTTAGCACTTTACAAGTAATACTCCATAAGCTAATTTCTATTAAATAAAAATTACAATACTCAAGATGTTTTTCAGACTGCTACGAATATATGAATATTGTTCTTTGTTTGTCTTTTTTTCCGTTTTGTACTTTTTAGAATATTCTGTGGTACTTCAATTCTATATTTAAAAAGCTTTAGCTTTGTCTCAGAGTGGAATAACGATTCAATTAGTCTCACTAATTATATATAATATATATTTCATTCATATAATTAAAAACACAAAAAAAACTAAAAATATTTATTAATTAAACTTTATATTTACTTTTCTTCTTTAACATAATTACAGGAATAAATTCTAAACCGATATTGCGCCTGCGGAAAAAATAAAGGCAAATGTTGAAACTACTCACTTGCAAATCACAATGTATTGCTCATAGCTTTGATATTGAAGGGTATAATGGTCAAAATAGAAAAATCATGAACCGACACATGGTCAAAATGAAATAACAATTGAAAATGATGATAATTAAAAATATAGCTTAATCAAGAAACCAGCAATTAAAAAAAAAAAATTATCAACATAAAAAATATCAATAGAAATTTTTTTTTGGCAAAAATAAAGAGAATTCTCGAGTAAAGAAATAAAATATAAATATTTCAGAGGATAATTTCTATTATATAAAAATTACAATATTAAATTATTAAAATTTTTCAGTATTTTGAATTGAGATATTGTGAAGTTAATTAAACATAAAGTGGTTTTGAATATTTTTAATTATAATATTAAAGATCTATTTTTGTATCAACAAGTGTTATATGTAAGCCGCTTAATGCTTTTAACTATATTATTATTATTATTATTATTAATATACTAATATATTAATTTTTCCTTCTAAATTATATATTTTTTTTCTTATTATATAGTATCTTAGAGTCCATGATTTCAAGGAAATTAGAATAATAGATAAAACAGGTTATAAAAATATCATATAAATGAAATTCTGATGGCGATAAAATAAAAGCAGAAATTGTAAACTGACACATCGCTTGCGAAAAAAAAAAAAAAGGCAAATGTGGAAATTAACCTCACTTGCAAATTATAACAGATTGGTCACAACTTGAACTTCCAAGGGTAGAATGGTCAAAATAAAAAAAAATGGGCCAATTAGGGAGACTATCTTTGCCTGTAAATCAAAGCATACTACTTCATAGTCTTAGCATTCATTGGTAGAATGGTGAAAATGAAAGGACAATTGAAAATAATGATAAATAAAAATATTGCTTAATCAAGGAAGCAAGAATTCAAACGCATAAATTGAACATTCAAATAATGAAGGAGAAAAAATATCAGCAAAAAATAAAAATCGCAAAAAACAAAGAAAAGAAAAACAGTATAATCGGAGAAATCATTTGGTACTTACTAATCATTTGCTTCTAAATTGGTTCACATCATTCTGCAATTAGATATGAAAAAAATCCGCAACATTGATAGTGAAATTTGCAAATCGTAAGATGCCTTTAAATTGGTTCACATTATTCTGCAGTTAAATAATCAAAGAAATCATTTGGTACTTAGTAATCATTTAAACTTAAATTCGTTCAAATCATTCCGCAGTTAGGTATGAAAAAAATCCGCAATATTGATAGTGAAATCTACAAATCGTAACATGTTCTTAAATTGGTTATTGGTTCACATCATTCTGCAGTTAGTTATGAAAAAAATCCGCAACATTGATATTGAAATCTGCAAATCGTAACATGTCCTTAAATTGGTTCACATCATTCCGCAATTAAATAAATCTATTATATATATAAAATACTATTATTTTAATAATATTATTGAGGAATATATAAAGAAAAACGATATCTCTGTAAAATAGATACTCTGGAGATTTTATCAACAACGAAATCAGACCTCAATAAAATCAGACACGTTTCCTTAAGAATACAGAATATTTTAAGCATTAATGTTATTATGATCATTGTAATTTTAAGATATGTTTTATCTGCTTATTTATTAATATCATATATCATAATAAATTTCAGGTCTATGTTTTGAGGCGTCCTTTTACTTTTTCTCTTTCTTTTAACCTCTCTCCCTAGGTTTGTGGAATTATGGGGCTGATGAATTTGAGAAGTTCAATAGACGTTAATGAAATCAGACACGTTTCTTTAAGATTACGGAATATCTTAAGGATTAATGTTATTATGATCATTGTAATTTTAAGATATCTCTGACAAATCTAGATATTATTATACTACTCAACTTTTTTTTTTTTTGTCTGCTTATTCATTAATATCATATATCATAATAAATTCCACGTCTATGTTTTCAGGCGTCCTTTTATATTAACCATTTGGCCCGTTTTGTTTTTTCAAATGGATTGAGTCGGTCGAGGATTTCTGCTTTTTGCTCGGATCAGACTGGTCCTTCGTTTTTCAACATTTGCCTTTATTTTTTTTGTAGGCGCTGTATCGGTTTAGAATTTATTCCACTATTGTATTTAAGAAAAAAAGTAAGTATGAAATTTAGTTTATAATCAATTTTAGTTTTTTTGTGTTTTTAATGATATGAATGAAATATATATTAGTATTTTTTGCGGAATACTTTGTAAAATTAAAAACAAAATGTAACTAAAATTGCAGAATACTATGTAAATTTTATTATTATTATTATTATTAGATGTGTTGATCATAACGTTTACATATATAAATATTTATATAATGTTTTTGCTTTCCATTAAATATTATCTCAAAGTTGATGATTATAGTTATATTGAAATGATAATTGCATCAAATTACAATGATCATAATGATTTTTTTTCAAAATAGTATCAAAATAGATTTACAATTTAAAAATATTTACAAAATTAAGAATAAATAACGATAAAAACAAGTCAAATTATATTAGTGCGCATCTATACAAATAGTTTAATTATAAATTAAACTTCACATTTACATTTCTTCTTTAATATAATTACAAGAATAAATTCTAAACCGATAGAGCGCCTGCGGAAAAAATAAAGGCAAATGTTGAAACTATTCTCACGTGCAAATCACAATGTATTGCTCATAGCCTTGATATCGAAGGGTGTAATGGTCAAAATAGAAAAATCCTAAACCGAGACATAGTTAAAATGAAATAACAATAGAAAATGATGATAATTAAAAAGATTACTTAATGAAGAAACCAGCAATTCACAAAATATATATATATCAATATAAAAAATATCAACAGAAAATTTTTTTTGGCAAAAATAAAGATATTTCTCGAGTATATAAATAAAATATAGATATTTCAAAGGATAATTTCTATTAGATAAAAATTACAATATTAAATTATTAAATTTTTTCAGTATTTTGAATTAAGATATTGTGAAGTTAATTAAACATAAAGTGGTTTTAAATATTTTTAATTATAATATTAAAGATCTATTTTTGTATGAACTCAGTTTTATATGTAAGCCACTTAATGCTTTTAACTACATTATTATTATTATTATTTTATCTTTTTTTGTTGATGATACTTGTTTATCTTTCATATATATCAAAATATTAATTTTTCCTTCTAAACTTTATTATTTTTTTTATTCTTATTATATACAATCTTAGAGTCCATGATTTCAAGGAAATTACAATAATAGATAAAACAGGTTATAAAAATATTATATAAATGAAATTCTGATGACGATAAAATAAAAGCAGAAATTGTAAACCGACACAGCGCTTGCGAAAAAAAAAAAAAAGGTGAATGTGGAAATTAACCTCGTTTTCAAATTATAATAGATTGGTTAGAACGTGAACATTCAAGAGTAAAATGGTCAAAAAAAAAAAGGCCAATTAAGGAGACTATCTTTGCCTGTAAATCAAAGCATATTACTTCATAGTCTTAGCATTCATTGGTAGAATGGTGAAAATGAAAGGACAATTGAAAATAATGATAAATAAAAATATAGCTTAATCAAGAAAGCAAGAATTCAAACGCATAACTTGAACATTCAAATAATGAAGGAGAAAAAATATCAGCAAAAAATAAAAATTGCAAAAAATAAAGATAATAATAACAGTATAATCGGAGAAATCATTTGGTACTTAGTAATTATTTGCTTCTAAATTGATTCACATCATTCCGCATTTAAATAAATCTATTCTATATATAAAATACTATTATTTTAATAATATTATTGAGGAATACATAAAACAAAACGATATCTTTGTAAAATAGATACCGTGGAGATTTTATGAACAACGAAATCAGACCTCAACGAAATCAGACACGTTTCCTTAAGAACACATAATATTTTATGCATTAATGTCATTATGATCATTGTAATTTTAAGATATTTCTGACAAATTTAGATATTATTATACTACTTAACTTTTTTGTTTTGTCTGCTTATTCATTAATATCATATATCATAATAAATTTGAGGTCTATGTTTTGAGGCATCCTTTTACTTTTTCTCTTTCTTTTAACCTCTCTCTCTAGGTTTGTTGAATTATAGGGCTGACAAATAATTTCAGAAGTTCAACAGACCTAAACGAAATCAGACACGTTTGTTTAAGAATACGAAATATCTTAAGCATTAATGTTATTATGATCATTGTAATTTTAAAATATCTCTGACAAATTTAGATATTATTATACTACTTAACTTTTTTGTTTTGACTGCTTATTCATTAATATCATATATCATAATAAATTTCAGGTCTATGTTTTGAGGCGTCCTTTTACTTTTTCTCTTTCTTTTAACCTCTCTCCCTAGGTTTGTGGAATTATGGGGCTGATGAAATTCAGAAGTTCAATAGACCTTAACGAAATCAGACACGTTTCTTTAAGAATACGGAATATCTTAAGCATTAATGTTATTATGATCATTGTAATTTTAAGCTATCTCTGACAAATCTAGATATTATTATATTAGTCAACTTTTTTTTTTGTCTGATTGTTCATTAATATAATAATATCATATATTATAATAAATTTCATGTCTATATTTTCAGGCGTCCTTTTATATTAACCCGGCATTTAGCCCCCCCTTTTTTTTCAAATGCATTGTGTCGATCGAGGATTTCTGCTTTTTGCTTGGATCAGACTGGTTCTTCGTTTTTCAACATTTGCCTTTATTTTTTTTGCAAACGCTGTATCGGTTTAGAATTTGTTCCATTATTGTATTTAAGAAGAAAAGTAAATATGAAATTTAGTTTATAATCAATTTTAGTTTTTTTGTGTTTTTAATTATATGAATGAAATATTTATTAGTGTTTTTTGCGGAATACTTTGTAAAATTAAAAACAAAATGTAACTAAAAATGCAGAATACTATGTAATTTTTTTTTTTTAATTAGATGTGTTGATCATAACGTTTATATATATAAATATATATATTATGGTTTTGCTTTCCATTAAATATTATCTCAAAGTTCATGATTATAGTTATATTGAAATGATAATTGCATCAAATTGCAATGATCATAATGATTTTTTCAGTATAGTATCAAAATAGATTTACGATTTAAAAATATTTACAAAATTAAGAATAAATAACAATAAAAACAAGCCAAATTATATTATTCCACATCTATACAAATATCCGCAACAATGATAGTTAAAGTTGCAAATCGTAATATATTTACGAAAAAATGAATCCAAATTATATTATTGCATAGGTTTAAAAAATTCTACAACATTTTTTTTTTTTTTTTGGATAAGCAAAATTCTACAACATTGATAGTAAAATCTGTAAATAATGACTCAATGATGAAGAAGAGATTGGCCGCAAATTACTACACATTATTGCTCGGCTAAGTATGACGATGAAGATACAGTGATAACTCATTAAGTATTTAATTATTTAAAATAGCAAAATTATTCACATTAGTCTAAACGAATAATAGACAAAGTAATCATTTCTTTTTTCTAACAACTATAAATTTGTTATAAATTACAGCCATATATATGGAGTATATAACTATTTATATTTAGTAATGCTTTCTCAAAAAAGAAATTTAAGTAGTTTTTTTCAATTTTTTTATTTTTAAGGTAATAGTTATAACTTTTTAATTGTCGTCATTAAATTATTTGAAACGAATATGAAATTTTAGCGTTTAAAATATAAATTAAATATTCCGCAAAATTTTACATAGTATTTTGCATTTTTAGTTACATTTTGTTTTTAATTTTACAAAGTTTTCTGCAAAAAAGACTATTATTATTCTTCTATATGTAAAACATTGTTGTTTTAATAATATAATTAAAAATATTTTTATTTATAATGATCATGGTGTATAGGCAGACAAAAATAAAAAGTTCAGTAGTATAATAACATCTAGATTTGTCAGAGATATCTTATAATTACAATGATCATAATGATTTTTTTCAATCTTGCTTTTATTTTCTTTTTCTCTTTCTATTGACTTTTGTTTCTAGTTTTAGAGAATTATGGGGCTGATGAATTTCCTTAGCGAAATCAGACACATTTCCTTAAGAACATGGAATATCTTAAGCATTAATGTTATTATGATGATTGTAATTTTAAGATATCTCTGACAAATCTAGATATTATTGTATTACTGAACTTTTTTATTTTGTCTGCCTATACAACATGATCATTACAAATAAAAATGTTTTTAAGTATATTACTAAAACAACAATGTTTTACATATAGAAGCATAATAATAGTCTTTTTTGCGCAATACTTTGTAAAATTAAAAACAAAATGTAACTAAAAATGCAAAATACTATGTAAAATTTTGCGGAGCTTTTTTTTTTCTTTGTTTTTTTGTTTTTATTATATGTGTTAATCATAACGTTTATAGATATATAAATATATATATTATGTTTTTTCTTTCCATTAAATAGCATCTCAAAGTTCATGATTTGCATCAAATTAGAATGATCATAATGATTTTTTTTCAGTATGGCACTGATGAACTTCACGAGTTCAACAGACCTGAACTGAATTAGATACGTTTCCTTAAGAATACAAAATATCTCAACCATCAATGTTATTATGATCATTGTAATTTTAAAATATCTCTGACAAATCTAAATATTATTATACTATTCAACTTTTTTTTTTTTTTTTTTGTCTGCTTATACATTAATATCATAATGAATTCCACGTCTATATTTTTAGTCATCCTTTTATATTATATTATTAAAAATGTGCAGAGTAACTAATAATAAAAATGTTTTTAATTATATTATTAAATAATAATGTTTTACATAAAAAAGAGTAATAGTGTTTTTTGCGGAATACTTTGTAAAATTAAAAACAATGTGTAACTAATAAATGTAGAATACTTTGTAAAATTTTGCGGAACTATGTTTTATTTTTTATTTTTTATTAGATGCGTTAATCACAATGTTTATATATACAAATATACATGTTATGTTTTTTCTTTCTATTAAATATCATCTTAGAGTTCATGATTATAGTTATATTGAAATGATAATTGGATCAGATTATATAAACCCAATTTTAAGAACGTTTAATTTTAGACATTTATTTTGCAAAAACTTTTAAATGTAATATATTACTTAGTCAATGTCGAAAAAATTAGAATATATAACGATATCATTGTTGTAATTCTAACATAGTTATGATAAGTCTTAGATATCATGACGTTGCTTAAGTCTTTTGTTTTGTTTCATATTAGAAAGAAAATTTCTTATAAATTATTTAACATAAAATAAACTACTGATCATAGATGAACTAGATTTTGTACACGATTAAGAATAAAACAAATTTCTTAAATATTTAATGTTTAGATAAGCATTTATTACTTAGGCATATGTTGTAAAACATTAAAGATAGCTACTTTTGATATTTCAAACTTCTTAAAGAAATAACTAAAATTTGATCATTATAAGTTATTCTTTTCTATTTTACTCTCGAAAAAGATATTTTTACTGTTCCTTTTTTGTACTTTAGCATTGGAATCTATTTATTATCCCTATCACATTTGCGGAAAAGTTCCCTAGCAGACAGTAAGTCTTCTAGCGCTCATGGATCTTTTACTGGTCATAAGCAATCTACAATTTGTTTTACATGAGGAGCTGTTCTGAAAATTCCTTTTTAAGGAGCAGCTTGGTTGTATTGAAACACAAAATTTTTTGAGAAAAAAAAACTAAACGCGGTGAAGAGGAGTAAAGCATGTGTTGAGAAAAGAAAGAAAACCAAAAGAAGTGAAGACATATAAGGTATAAATCAAATGATATAATAATATTTCTTGTATACTATATTATTGATAAAAAATATTTTAAATTAAAAGGTTATTTCATTAAAATATTTATCATATATATAGATAGTATTTTGAAAATGAAATATTAACATAACTGCAAAAATAAAATATAAGACGAATATTATTTTATTTATATATGTAAGTGATTTTATTGTTTTAAGAATTACTTCTTCAATATTGGTTAATTATTTTAGTTTTGTCTTAATTATTATTATTATTTATCATATATTATTCTCATTGTTTTTTTCATTTCATTGTAGTTCTCTATTGATCGTTTTCATTTTGTTATATCTGAAATGTAAATTTTTTAGTTTTTATTCATTAATTGTTTATATTCATAATATAAAAGATTGCATATCTTGTCTTTTAATCTTTGATAGTACATTTACAGTTTTATCATGTTATCGTTATTACATTCTTTATTTATGTAAATTTGATGAAAATATTAGATATGGATGCAAATGAAAATATGATGAAGTATTCTGATATCGAAGATGATAAGAGGCAAAAAAGGTTGAAACGAAGAAGAGAAATATATGCATCTAAAAAGGAAATGCAAACTGAAGGTTATATAATTTTTATTTTATATATAAATTGATTAGGACTTGAATACTATTTTTGTCCTTGTGAAAATACAACGATAATAAATTAAATAATGATCATAGAGCAAAAGAAAGCTATATCGAAAAAAAAAACAACGAAGCATATGTAAGAAGGAATCTACAGTCGCATTTGCAGGTTAAAAATCATTCGGATAGTGGTAAATATCTTACTCATTTTGCGGTTTTTTATTTATACAGTTTAATTTATAAGTAGTATAATAATCTAATATAATGTTTAGTCTTGATAGATATATTTCATATTTTTATTTTCATTTGTTAAGAATTAATTCACAGACTATCAATTCTACAGTTAAATTGCAGATTGATCAAGAACAGATTTCACAATATTCAATTAATGAGCATGGTAAATGATATTATAAATTTTATTATATAATAAAATATAGAAATATGTAAATTTATATTATTTCTTAAATTCTATATTTTTTTATATACATTTTTTATATTAATAATTCTATAGTTTCTTTAAATTTGAAAACTATGTACTAAACTAATATTTTATTTATACAATCAATAAAAAAAATGATATGTCTTTCATTTATATAGGTTCGACATCAAAAATAGTGAAAAATAGTTTGTTGCAACCAATTGCTGCCAATCCTATGACATTACCATTTGTTGAAGATTGTCAACTTTGTGGAGCTGTTAAATTTTACAAAGAATCAAATGGATTTTGCTGTTGTGCTAGTGAAGTTAAATTGACATCAAATATATTTCCAGAAAAACTCACTCCACTATACGTTGATAAATCAGACATTTTAGTGACGTACAGAAATTATATTCGCACTTATAATGCTTTATTTGCATTTACATCTTTTAGAGCAAAGTATGATAAAGAACTTTGTAAAAGAAACAAAGGTATTTATACTTTTCGAGTACAGGGTCAATGTTATCATTATGTAGATGAATTGCTACCTATTGATGATTGTCCGTCACATTTACAACTTTATTTTTATGACATTGAACATGAGCTTAAAAATAGAATGCGTCAATCTGAAAAATTAAATGAAACCATTGTAGCTATTATAATGGATGTTTTACATGAAAATCCATACTCTACTTTTTTTCGTCAACTACAAGATATTCCGAATCTAGAAGATCAAAAAATAATCATCAAATCAGATGTTAATTTAGATCAGCAAATTTATAATGCTCCAACTGCATCTCAAGTAGTTGCTATATGGATTGATAGTGATCAAGAAGGAGTTTGCACTGAGCGTGATATTCTTGTTTATGGAAATAATCATGAAAATCACAAAGCAAAATATTTTTATGGCTGTTATGATCCTCTCCAATATCCACTGCTTTTCCCTCTCAGTGATGTGGGCTGGCATCAGGGGAAAATGCTAATCTGAATCATATTGCTACAAATATTTTTTTGACAAAAACAATGTTAACAATGTTTTTTGCAATGAATTATTATCATGATGAATTAAACAGTACTTATACAGAATTTCCTAAACATTTTGTTTGGAATAAGAAAGATAGAATGTGGACGTTTCGGAAGAAAGGTTACGCTCTGGGACGGATAATTACAGCAAATCCAATGGAAGGTGAGAGATACTACTTAAGAATGTTATTGAATCATATTCGAGGTCCAGTGTCATTTGATGATTTGAAATGGGTTAATGGAATTCATGCAATGACATATCGAGAAGCTGCGTTATTGAATGGGTTACTGGAAGCAGACAATAGTTTGGAGCAATGTCTAGATGAGGCAAGTATTTATCATATGACATCTTCTCTTCGTCAATTATTTGCTACAATTATGGTTTTTTGCAATCCAGCAAATCCAAAATTTTTATTTACAATTTTTTTTTTTCCATGTCAGAAGATTTTGCCATACTTCTTGGCATTTTAGCTAATGATGTAAAACATCGTACATTACTTAGCATTCAATTATTATTAAAATCGATGGGTAAGAATCTTACTGATTATGATTTAGCTGATGATGAATATTATTTGAGTAGTGAACAAAGAAGTAGTAAAGAAATTGAAGATGAAAGAATCATTCCAATTAAAAATGATGATTTACTTGCAAACAAACTTCTAAATTGGGAACAAAAAATAGCATATGAAACTGTTTTAGATAGAGTTTTTAAAAAACTTCCAGGTGCCTTTTTTATTGATGGTCCGGGCGGAACTGGGAAAACTTTTCTTTATAAAGCATTGCTTGCAACTGTTAGAAATAAAGATTTAATTGCATTAGCTACAACAACTTCTGGCATAGCTGCTTCAATATTGCATGGTGGTCGCACAGCGCATTCAAGGTTTAAAATTCCAATTGAAGTTGAGGAAAATGATGAAATGGTTTGCAGTGTTAGCAAGCAAAGTAGTCTAGCAAAATTATTTCGTCTTGCTAGCTTAATTATTTGGGATGAAGCATCAATGGCAAAAAAACAGGCAATCGAGGCTGTGAATTGAATGTTGCAAGATATCATGAATTCTAGCAGCTTATTTGGTGGGAAGGTAATTGTTTTTGGAGGAGATTTTCGACAAGTGTTACCAGTTCTTCCAAAATCAAGTAGAGAACAAGCGGTTGATGTTAGTTTTGTGAAATCATCATTGTGGCCCGAACTTGAAATGTTTAGCTTAACAAAAAATATTCGTGCACAATTTGATCCATCATTCTGCAATTTTTTGTTACGCGTTGTTGAAGGTAAAGAGCCAGCAGTTTTTAGGAACAATATTCGTATTCCTTATGATTTACTCATAAAAAATGTTGATGATTCTTCTTATGTGCAGGAACTTATTAATTTCGTCTTTCCATATCTGAAGTCATTTATTTCTGATTATAAATCAATTATTAATCGAGCTATCCTTACACCGAAAAATGAAAGTGTAGATGAATTAAATAGTATATTGATTGAAAGCTTTCCCGGCGAGGAGAAAAAATATTTCAGTTTCGATGAAACAATGGATCTTTCAGATCAGGCATTGCAGGAAGATTTTTTGCATAATCTAACTCCATCTGGTTTTCCACCTCATGAATTAATATTAAAAATTAATTGTCCGATTATTCTTTTAAGAAATATTGATCCACCGAATGGTCTCTCCAATGGAACTCGATTAATATGTCGACGATTTGAACAAAATATTATAGATGCTGAAATTGCTGTCAGTGAACATCAAGGTAATCAAGTTTTCATTCCAAGAATTCCATTATTACCGCCAATAAATGAAACCTCTGCAGTATTGTTTAAAAGAACTCAATTTCCTATCCGACTAAGCTTCTCAATGACTATAAATAAAGCATAGGGACAAACACTAGATTCTGTTGGTCTATATTTGCCAGGGCCAGTATTTTCTCATGGACAATTATACGTTGCTCTTTCAAGAGTAACAAATGCAAAACATATAAAATTCTTTTAAAGCCAATATCAACTGTTGATATAGAGTACGTCTTGTTGTACTCAGAATGTAGTGTATGAAGAAATTCTTAGATTATCACATGAAGATTATTAAGTTATAACTGCATTTATATTCTTCAATATGATAGTAAATTTTGAAAATGCTTTGTTTATGTTCCATTTTCTGTTGTTTCTATTTTAAATTCAATGAAGCTAATTCAAATTTTAAATATTTTTCTGCAGTATGGAGCAAAGTTTTATTCCGTTGAAAGAAGTTACTCCACAGACGAAAAGATGGACATCTAAACTTACTCTTCTGCAAAAATTTAATTTAAAGTCAGGCACTAAAAATCCTACACAGCAATATCAAAAACTAATCTTTTGTGATACTACAGTAAGATTTTTAATGACTCTACAATTATAATGTGCTAAAAATTCTTAAAATAATATTCTACATTTATTATTGTTATGAAAATATTATTCAATAATGTATTAAATTAGCATTATATCTTCATTAATTTTACTCTGGAATAATTAAATATATTAATATAAATGAAAAATTATTGTTTAGTGTTTAATTTTAATATTTTATTACACATATATATGACGTGTCAACATCAATTTAATATTTCTACATTTTATTAAATTTTATTCTATTAATATCATTTTTCTATATTGAATTGTACTAATATATGGATTATTTTCGATAATTCTTATTTTTTTTTTTACAAAATCCTTTTTTTCACTGAGCAAAATTATGCAATAGTTTATATTGATTGAAATTGTTAAAAATAATAACATTTAAATTTAATACATTCAAAATTACAATTGTGATATTTCATCTGTTTTTTTCAATAGGGATATCGAATTCTGGCGACAATATTTGGAAATGATAATATTGCATTATTTAAAGATCGGCTTATCCAATCAAAACAATATTATATTTCCAATACTATTGTCAAACCAATTGATGCTGACTATAGAATAGTTCCAAATGAATATCAGTGGACTATAAGTACAAGAACAGTGATTCGTGAAGTACCTGAAAGAAGAGTTGAAAAATTAAAATTTTCTTTTAATTTTGTTCCATTTTCAGCAATAGCGGAATATTTTGAAAAGGGCAACTTTATAGGTAAATCACTTATTTAAATTAATAAACAATTAACTTTAATTAATAATTCATTCAATATTAAGAAAAACTAATATTAGTATTACTTTGTTGATATGTAGATCTCATTGGTGTTGTTCTTGAGATTCATGGTGCAAGAACAGCTCAAACTTTAGCTGGCACTGTAAATCTACGAGATGTTGTTTTAATTGATAAGGAGTATGTAATTTATTTTGTAAATAAATAATCATTTATATGTAGCATTTTCATATATAATTATTGTTGATAAATTTATATTAATGATTGATCATCTTTATATTTTCAGATTCAAGGCGATAATTTTAACATTTTGGAATGAGTTTGTTGATATTCCATGCAAAGAACTTTCCCATGTTGCTAACAAAAGAAGCATACTTGTGGCTCATGATGTTGCAGCTACAATATTTCGAAGTCTATAAATATATCTTAATTAACAATATTCTATAGTATAAAAATATAACTAATTATAAATATTGCAATGCAATCATAGAAAAGCTAATAATTATATCTGTTTACTTTAATAATGCAGCATATGGAATCTCTAGCAGAGCATCAAGCAACTTCTTTGTTAATCCAGATCTTCCAGAAGCTGCAATTCTGAAATCTTGGTATTCATTTCTTTTAATAGTATGTTATTTACAAAAATTTAAATTTTCATTGTGATTTTTCATCATATTCAGGGCTGTTGATAATGAGGCTGAATTGGAAAAAATAGCAATTGAAAAATTATATCTGCAAGATGCTGGTGAAAGAGTGGTTATTAATGAGACAAAGATTGTTCCACTCAAATACGTCGAAGATACAACACCAAATGTAAATTATTATTGATTAAAATTAAGTATCAATATTTTGTTCTTTTTTAATTTAAACTATATTATATCAACAGATAATGTTCTATTTCAATTTTATAATTGTTGAAACAAAATTAGAAGTCTATACATTTTTTTTTTATTATATGCAGACTTCAGTTTGGACAAGAGCTGGAATCATCCTTACAAATATATATCAAAAATTTTGGTACATGGCTTGTAATTTCTGCTTAAAAGGAACAGATGCATCATTCAAGGAAGATTTTAAATGTAACTGTTGCGATGCAAAAATTTCGACAGCAATTCCAAGGTAATTATATCGATTATTTTTTCTTTCAATATTAAAAAAATTATAATTTATTCATGATAAATATACAATCTACTCATGATAATTAAATTTATTCTGTATTTCTTCAGGTGTTCCATTGAAGTAGAATTAGTTCACTCCACGCATTCCATCGTTGTTAATATTTTTGGAGAAGTAGCTGAAAGGTTGATTTCTTGTACTGCAATTGAGTTAATGCAAAAAACATGAGAGGTATGTGATACATAAATATTTAATATTATATTTAAAAATATTCAAAACTATTTTCTGCTTAATTTTGTTATTTTCTTTGTAGGACGGTCAACTCGACAGCATTGTAATTCCAAATACTAAAACAGACAAGCTATACTTGATTCGGTTGAAATTCCACAAACAAGATGATTCGAATACAAATTATATCAAAAAACCAAACATCGTCGCATTTCAAGAAGATGAAGCAATTGTAGATGCAGAACAAAATTCAAATGATGAAGTCAGTGACAAAGAAGAGGAAGCTGAGGTCAATGCAAGTAGTTCGTCTGTTCAAGATATATCAACTCTAGAAGTTTAATTTAGACATTCAGTGTGAAAACAATTATTATAAATATTGACATAACTATAAGTACTATTGTAGTTTAATATTTTGATATGAAATTAGACGACTTTACCTTTAAGTTTTTAATATATATATATATATATATATATATATATATATATATATATATATATATATTACGCCCAATAACAGTAAAACAATTGATATGCATAAAAGAAAACAAATATAATATAACTGAAATTGATTTATATAATTGAAAAATAACAAAGATAACAAACTTACAAAAGATATGACCGATCAAGCGGCCTGATAGCTTTGATAAGCAAAATTACAATATGGAGAATTATCTGAGGATGGAGAAGGGATAACAAGGTTGAGAGGAGATGGGAGACTTAACAAATGAAACCCAAAAACTAACTCTGCCTTCTAACGATTACAAATGATCCTTTTATAGACTTGATAAGGTCTTCTTTAACCAAAGCCATCATGTGAAGTCATAATGACTGTCTCCTGCACTGTTATCTTTTTGACTGCTTTATCTTGAGAATAGTGAATAGTAAAATTACTTTTACTGTAGCAGTATTGTTTTTACTCAAAAATCATTGACTGGAGCATCTCGAGGCGCCTAAAGGTGCATTGGATGCTGATAACCTTGATATCTGCGAGGTCTTTGCACCGAAATCAAAGATTCCCATTTTATCTGATAGGAGAGAAGATACCAAAGCAATCGTCTTCATTCTCCTGAGCATAATCAATATCTGATGGAGAGTTAGACTCCTCATCATCATTATCTGAAATTTCTTCTTTGATAGAAGAAACTGCTGCTTCTAACTGCTTCAACAAATCCTATTTAGCACTATCATCGACTTGGACCTAGATAGGTGGATCAGATGAATTCTTCGGGTTCTCTAACTGGACCTCCTTAACCTGATCTGTATTGGTCTGTTTATCCAAAACCTCTTAGGGCATTTTCTTGATCTGTTCAGTCTCGCGAGCCAGGGCATCAATCCGGTCCATGATAGCATTCACCACTGTGGCAGTGGTGCTAGATTCTCCGTCAGCCATTGAGGGTGTACTCGGGGGTTCAATACTGAAAATATGCCCTCTAGAGTCACGACGCCAGGCCAGAATTCTACACCATTAGATGAAGGTTTTTTTTAAGAAAAAGGAAGAGCCCATGACACTTAAAACACGTTGATAGACTATTATGGAGGTGCTACCCAAACAGAAAGAAAGAGAAAGGAGAAAACCATCCTATCATAATTTCGATTCACTTCCCTATTTCACAAAGTCACTTCCTTAGAAATTAAGAAATAAATTAAAATCACCAATAGGGGAATAAAACATGATCAGCTAAACAAGGCATAAAGAGCAACGCAAATAACCAGTCCTTCATTCTTAGGACACTTTCCTTTGAATCGAAGGTTTTAGTCAACACAAGCCAAAACAACCTAATCACAGGGGTATGTACCTTTAAGATATTCTTTTCCATTCTCAAAATAGTCCTTTCGTTCTAAGGACTAAAATCCTTAAAATAAACGGCCCATATCAAAAATATCAAAGTTTATCAAAGGGTACTATATCCCTAAAGGTTTTAGCATTCACAAACAAGGCTCACATCAAACAGGGGTAATTTCGGTAGCATAACGACGCAATTATGTGCTAAAAGAAATTCGGCAGCATAACGGTGCAGTTGTGTGCCAAAATTAAAATTTCGGCAGCATAACGGTACAACTATGTGCCAAAAGGGAATTTCGGCAGCATAACAGTACAATTGTGTGTCGAAATTTCGGCAGCATAACAGGTGTGTGCAAGCACTGGAGGGTAGAGTGTCTTACAGGCTGTCTACATGGACTAATTCAAGGGTAGGTATAAAGGTTCCTATTGCAGACCAATCCATATACCTAACCACATGTGACACATGGCGTGCCGCGTAGGTCAAACAATACGTGATTGGTCCTTGATATACCCCGAGGGATACTGGACAATAGGTTGATAGTTTCGTTATGATTGCCCTAGTGTCGAGTGGAGACAGGGATCAGGACTAGACTATCTTTTGACAAGGCAACATCGTCCTATCACACAATGACATGCAGCTAGTACAACTAATATGATATGAAGTTACACAAATGCAAGTGTTTGATTTTAATTAATTTAAGAATTTAAATAGCCCAATTAAATCAATGAAGCTTAGCCCTCGATATCCCCAGCAGAGTCGCCAGTTCTATGAACCAGCACCTTTTTGGGGTCGCTTGAGTCCACGTCATCACCGTGCGATGATTAGGGATATTTAGAAAACAAACAACAAAGGAGTCGCCACCTTATTTTTAAGGAATAAGAAAACCATAAAAATATTTTATTTTAAATAAAACGAAACAAACTCCATTTCAATGAAAAGACAGTCTTCGAACCAGAGATGGATCCGGGGGCTAGGTTACGACGTGGGAAGGTTCCAAGTTTTCACTTATAGGCACCCACCTCGCCCTAATTAAAGGACTTATAATTTATTTCGGCTATTTAAAAAATCTTAATGCAAACAATACTAAATAATCTAATCAACCAACAAAATAGTGGTATAAATGCAATAATCTATTTTAGTAATAATAAGAAAAATAATATACAAACAAACCCTAAAAACCTAGGACACTCTATGAGTATCCAAGGGTGGACTTGAGCCCTATTAGCGCCTACGTAACTTACTAGTGTTACCTAGCAAGTATCAAAGTCTATGTAGTTCGACTACCCTAGGACTCTCCTATTGTAATCGATCATATCATCTAAAAGTGTTTGACTTTATTCAAGACTCTATCTTCGAGAGTATTTATCCATTTAAAACTGTTTTCACAAAACATTTCAATAATCAAAAAATTTCCAATCTACTCAAAAACTTTGAAAAATAAAACTTATCTTTTAGAAGCAACCTCGATTTAAACTTCTTTTTCAAATCAATCATTATCCATGGAATTTCATTCCAAATTCATTTCTTTTTCAAAGAAAATCATTTTCAACACACATTAAGGAAATCATTTAATAAATCAATTGTTTTCAAATAACAAATCATTTCAAAATCCCTCTCGAGGATGGACTCTTAAACTCATTAAATCACTTGAATTTGAGTATGACTCTTACAACAAAGGAAAGTCCAAGTGAAGGTCAAGTGACCTTCCTAAACCTAGGGTCTCTAACTAACCCTAAAGTTAGTCTAGAATCCTAAAATCCTAATGCAATGCATGCTGTAATTTAAATAAATTAATAAAATATGCACGAAATCAATTCTAACGATGCATGAAAATGCTCCTAAATGCATACTAATTAAACTATGTGGTCCTAAGCATATTTCTAAGTTGGATCTGGTCCTAAAATAATTTTTAGAAGTGATTTAAGGACATAAACAAACCCGGACAGATTTGAACATGAACCTTAAACCACTCTAAAAACCTTGAAAACAAAGAATAAAAGTCATGGATATGACCTAGCATGCTTGCAACATGAATATACTATGAAAATACTATAAAAATCATGCAAAAATATGGCTTAATATTTTAATTAAACCACTTTAAAACATATATTCAAATCTGGACAGATTTGAATACATGTTTAAAGTAGCCTAAAAAAACACTATTAATCCATGAAAAATGACAAATAAACACTCTAGCATACAATCTAACATGCTCTACTAAATTACCATGCAAAACGTATCAAAAACTAACAACAAACATGCTTTAAACAATTATTTTAAACACAAGGGGAGGATCTTACCTTCGCACGCTCCCTCGTACACAATTTATATATTCAATCCATCAAATCCATATCAAGTGTTCAAATAATCATAAAAACACGAAAAATAAAGACTCAAGACTCATCACATGTCAAAATAACATATTAACATATTCATATAATCATTAATATCATCAATCGAACATCAAAAGATTTCAATGATCATATAAACATATCAATACCTACCCTAAACATGCTTACATATAAAATAATAAAAGACTCATCCTAAACATGATTACTAGCATAAAATGATAACAAAACTAATCCTAACATGTTAACTAACATAAAATGATAACAAGACTAATCCTAAACATGTTAACTCACATAAAATGATAACAAGACTAATCCTAAACATGTTAACTCACATAAATCAGGATGAAATTAACCCTAGGCATACCTACTCACATAAAACCATAACAAAAAATATCCTATCATGCTTACTAACATAAAATTATAACAACACTAATACTAAACATACCTAATCACATAAACTCATAATGAAACTAATCATAAAATCAAACCTATATATTTCTAAGCACACAAATATTGCTACTGCCCTATACTAAAAATGAACTATATACCCTATTCTAGCATGCAAACATATTAAATAAACACCATGAACAACTAAACTTAAACTATCAAGATCCTATCATGCACAAACAAATAAGAAACCATCCTAACAAGCTAAACAATTTCATAAAAAAGGAAAATGATTCATCTCATATGAGAATGAAGAGAACTTACACCATGGCACCAAAGATTTATGTAAGAATCAAGAAAAACAAAACTAGGATTGAAGACTTACCATTCTCCCTCCTTCTTGGCTTCCTTCTTTCAAGCTTTCTAGCCTTAATTCCTTCCTCTCCTCTCATTCTTCTCCTCTGGTTTTCTCCCAAATAATGAGCCAAAAACGAAATTCCAAAACCCTAGCCTCTTGAACCTCTTGTCTCTTAACTCTATCATGGTATATTTATAGAGTTAGGGTTTAAAACCTTGAATGGTTGGGATTTCATGCACTAAAACTCATCCCAGGGTTTAGAATGATTCATCCTAGGGTTTACATACTGAAACAAGTTCGAATCTATTCAAAAAAATCGAGCAAAGTCGGCCAAAATAAGTGGGAAAGTCTCAAACTTTCCAAACTCACAAAATAAACCAGAGCATCCTGATGGCCGTCCTGGGCTGGACGGTTGGCCGTCCTAGCTAGGACAGTCACCATGGTGACTTCCCCAATTTCCCCTAATTTCATGGGATTTTCGTATTTTTGTCATATTTTGCTCAATTTGACTCCAAATTCGATGATCCAGGTATCAAAAAGACCGTGTTTTGATTTTCCACATTTTTAGAAGGTTTTTGAGTCAAAAATACTTGACCATGGTCAAGGATTTTGATAAAAAGTTAGCCAATTGACTCGATTGTGCCAAAATTGGTCATGTGACCATTCCTTGTTTTATAAAATTAATCAATTAGGCTTGAACCACTTCTAAAAACATGGTTTTGTTATGAAATTGGTACTTGAAAATATATTTTGAAAATCTTTGATTTTGGTGAAAACGACAAATTCACGGTCAATTTGAATAAAACCCTAGTTTGACTTATTCTAGCCCGTAGGATCGATTTTAGGCGAATATTTCCAACCATTCAAAAGTTCAATTGACACTCCAAATACACTCCCCACATCCATATAAACCTCATGAAACAATATGTTTCAAATTCGGAGGTCATTCGGAAATTATAAGAGAAAAAGGACGAAAACGCCCCTCAAGTCGTAAAAACCCTAATTACCTATCGAGCTCTTGTCAGAATGACATGAAAATTTACAGGAATATTCTAAAACACCTCAAAAATGCAACACAAATGGATTGATTATAATCCAAATGTACACATGAAATAATGAATTGTCCCATTTTCCTCAAAAAGGGCAATTTAGGTAGTTTGGTCTTTACAAGCCCAATTCACCATCAAATGACCCACTCTTCAAGTTGATAATTTTCAAAAATATATGATAAAAATAATTGGTAAAAATGGGGTGTCCACACGTATATAATCTTTTAATGTATTGTAATAAAAAATATATATATTTTTGAAAAAATAATTGTAACGAATAATTTTTGGCGTAAATATTTGAAACGGTATCATATTTGAAAACAAAGAATGATTGAAAAATTAAGTTCCCTCTACAATAAACAAATATATGTAAATGAAGTTTTGAGAAAAGATGATTGAAAAAAACCCTTTCAAATACAAATACTCTGTTCTTTTTCGAAAAAACCCTATTCAAGAGCCTGTAGAGAAATACATCCATGGCGTATTCTTCTTCGTTTGAACCAACAGTAACTAGAATGGTGCCAAGAATCAGTCTAAAAGCTCGTTATGCAGGCGAACGAGATAAATCGAATGAAACTCTTGTTACTGAAAGAAGAAATGGTCCGGGATGTATTCTCGAACCCACAGTAGTCGATGGTATTGTCGTTGTCCGTAGTGATGGAGAGAAGAGAGAATATTTTGTTGCTAAACAAGACGATGTACCAATTTTTTGACCACAGCGAATTCCATAAATCAACTGGAAATACAACTCAAACCCTAATCCTTCAGTTTGGAAGAAATGGGTAAAATTGATGTTTGAGAATCCGGAAGCTGAAGCAGAATTAAAATTTTGGAATATCGATGAGGCCATTAAGGTCAACACATATAATGTCATACTGAATGAGAATCTTCTCGATTCGCTAGGGCAAAATTTTAATCCAGATACCAATACATTCATGGGTATTCATGAAGAATTTGCATTTACTGTTGAAGATGCAAAAAACATTGGCAGACTGGAATTTGGCTTTGAAACTACTTATTGGCCAGAATTATCTACAGAAGAAAAAGATGTTTATGCCCAATTAGAGCTTGTATACCAGGAGATGAATGATAATTACAACAGCAGAAGAGATAAGCACACATGTGCTAATATTTTATCTGCACATCAAGAAAATACATCAAGTATTGGAAGATTAATAATGGTATGGATGTATTTAAATATATTCATCACAATTCCTTTTAGAGCAGGACGAATAGCTGCCAAAGATAAGTGACCAATAATATGCAGAATGAAATGTGGAAAGAAAATTTGTTGGGCATCTTTAGGAACAGCTCAACTCTACTTGGGTTTTCAACAATACTCAAAAATTGCTCTGGGATTGAAAAATAAAAATGAATCTTTTGTATACAGACCATTTTAGTTAGTTCAAGTTTTTGCGTGGTGGCGGTTCATCGCTTTCAATATGCATACTATTATTTCTGTAGCTGATCATGTTCGAAAAGGCAGAGTAGAGGCCTTTGATAATTTGAAGTCTCTAGATAAATCTATCGAGGAATGCTTGCAAATATTCAATCTTCATAATGAGGCAAGCTGGAGAATGATATACAATGATTATGAGTCTTGGTGGCCTTTCAATTTCAATCTTCAGTTGAATTATACAATAGTATACTCGGTACTATTAATGAAGAACATTTAGGGGTCATAAGAACATTGAATGCAGGTTATTTGTATGGAGTTCCAAAGTGGGAAAGAGCATGTCAAAGAGTGTGGGAAGAATACCCAATTCTTGTCAAATACAGACCAGATAGAGTGGCAAAGCAGTTTGGTCTTATTCAAAGCATTCCTTTTTCTTTGAAGATTGTGAAGACTGTAAATGAAGCAAATGAATATTTCAATCTTTTGCATATTGGACAAAAAAGTTCAATTCCTGGTAGAAAAGATGTAGGGTTTAATGAAATTCAATATAAAAAATGGTGGATTGATATGCAAAAAGTGAGCAAGAATTTGGGATTTTTTCAAGAGGTTCCTCATAGATTATTTCCTTTACAAGAGCCAAGTGAAAATGATATAAACTTTCTTTGGATATGGACAGACTTAGTGGAAACTTGAATGTAATGAAAAATTCAATCTCAAAGGCATCTGGATCACAATTATCTTCTGCTGCCATAATAAGGAGAATTTTAAAAGAAGCATATTGGTTTGGATCAGCTACTGATATTGCTATTCAAATAGCATTATATGAATTAGACATTTCAGAAATTCAAGGAGAGAAAGTAGCAGAAGAAGGTAATTTTTTATTTTTCTATTGTCACACTTTTTGTTTTCCATAAAATGATTATTAATTATTATCTTATAATGCAGGAAAAGTAATAAATGAAGGTCGAAAATCAATGATTAGAAAAGTAGTTTCTTCTCTAGAAATTGAAGTCCCTCCAGCTAAGAAAGAGAAGAAAAGCGATAAAAGTACTTCTAAATCTGTTAAGAAAATTAGTACTATTAAAATTGCTGAACGTATAAATTCTAAATTTGTTTTTTCTCTATGTTTTTCAGAAATTCCAACATCTACCATTTTGCCTTTAGAAGAGTTAATATCTATTCCTATCACAAGTTCAGACATTTCTTTGTCGTCATTTAATGAAGCTTCTCCAATGTTGACTTTAGAAGTATCCAAACAAAGGACTGCTGAATGTAACACTGAATTGGCAGATGTACCATTTATCTCAACAGTGAGTTCTGGTTCAGGTATATTTGAAGGTACTTCTAGCACTTCTTTAATATCTTTTATTGAGCCCTCAGATAGCACTGTCGTGAAAGCTACAGCAAATAATCCTTATGAGGAGGGAACTATCATGGTAAGAAATACTGGGAATGAAGAAATATCAAAGCATTTTGTTCGCCTTGAAGATTTAGAAATCAAAGGTTTATTCAATGATGATATAATTGGAATAAATTCTCTTGTTGTTGAGGCACCTTCTATGGAAATGAAAAAAGCATATGAACAATTTCCCTGGTTTTTATCACTGCATCCACAAAATCCTTCATCAATTAGCTTTGATACGGATGAATTGCTAGAGAAAAAATAGGAAAGAGCTTTGAAGTTAACACAAATGTTAATTTCTCTTTGTATGGATATAAGACAGTTCCCCAGTCAATCAATAGTTGAGCTGAAGTATCAGAAAAGCATGAGGAATGTTCTTCAGAGAAATAATTTTGATACCAGTTTGATAGATCCTTTCTTGAATATTGTTCTTCAGTTTAAAGAACTCGAAACAGAAGAGCAAGATCGTTTAAAATTGTTGAAGGAAAAAATTGAACAAAGAAGACAGGCTGAAAAGGAGTATATTGATCTGATTCCTCGTTTAGAAGCTTTTGATAAATGTGTTCAAGAGGGCAAAACAGTTGAGAATGAAATAATCAATGTCGACAAACAAATTGCTTTATTGATATCTGAAAAGGCAAAGCTAGAACAAAGAGCAAAATCATTTCGTCGACAAAGAGAAGCTTCAAAGATTTTTATTAGCCAACAGCAAAAAATCAATCAAATTATTGCAACTACAAGAATGGGACATGAGATATCACAGGAAGATTTGAACCAGATGCAGGTAGAAAAAATGATTTTGGAAAAAAGGATGAAAGATTTAGGTTATAACTTATGATGTATTGTAAATACATAATGAAGTAATGAGATTGGATAATTTGTTTGCAAGTCAATTATAATTGTTAATTTAATCTAATGTCTTTCATTTTACAGTAAATTACATCTTCAATCATATCCCTTTTATAAACTTTAATAAACCTTAAAATTGATATAACACAATATATAACTTATAATTTGTAAATAATTTGGTGCTGTCTATATTACTTCATAGACAATTCTAGATCTTACATTATATATTGCACAGTAAAGATCTTTTCATTAATTCTCTTATCAAAAACATGGATTATCTATTTAAGATAAATTTGTAACTTTATTATTGCTTCTATATTTTTTTCTTGAAGTATAATCAAATTTTTTGAGTAAATAAATATTCACCCTATCAAAGTTCATTCATTTTTCTGTTTTTATTTGGTTCATTTCCATATCTAGAAATTCTTAGATTTTTTATACTACTTTATCCTTTGTTAGTTTCAATATAGGAGTAGCTTATATAACTTTTTTAGAAAATTTTGATAAAAGTTCTAAAACAATTAACAGATTGGATGTTAGAAATATTTTTCTTTCTTCATTCTTAAACTATATATATACTATTTTTCATGAAAACTTTTTTACAAAATGAGGTCGTTACATTATCAATTTTTCCTCTTGATTTTAAATATGATCTTATATTTTTCCAAAACAAAATCTTTTCATTACAATCTAAAACTTGAAACATTTACAAGTTTTAATATTTTAAATCGCACAATTTACTGCATGCATATTTTTTAATAAAAATTTTATATTTAAAATTAAGCCGAAACATTATATGTCAACCATAATTCTATACATTTTATTCTCAAAATATTGCTATTTAAACTTGAATCGTTTTATTGCGTGTATATTTTTTAATCAAAATTTTATATTTTAAATTGCCAAAATATTATATTTCAACCATATTTCTATACATTTTATTCTCCAAATATTGTCATTTTTCTTCTTTTTCATATTTTCATTAAATATAAACATGCTTTTAAAATTATATATTTTCGGTAATAATTTAAAAAATTTTAACCAGTTCTTTTTTGATTTTTTTTTACTAATATATAAATAATAAATTTAAAAACCTAAATAGTTTTACAAAATAGTTTATGAGTGAATATTGCCGTATTATCAAAATTTTGTGTAATTGATATATATATATTCTCATGAAAATATTATTTCCTGAAGATTCCATTTTTTTAAAAAAAATATAGAAAAAATATTTTAAAAATTTAATCGTTTTATTTAATATAATTTTTATATAATTATTTAATTCTTTACTGCTATTTTAGATCTTAACATTAACATAAGCTAATTTCTTTGTAATTTATGAATTTATCTATATTTTAATTTGTAGCTCTGAAAGTTATCCTTTTATAAAATTGAATAATAAACGACAAAACAGATATTTAATTTAAAAATAATTTTATATTGAAATTCTATTTTTTTTTTTTTTTTTTTTTTTTGCAGTTGGAGGTTTTAAAATTTTGTCCATTTAATCACTAAATTTTGACACGTAAATAAAGTCATGATTACATATAATGATGATTAATATTAAATTTTTCATCAATTAAAAATATATGCCAAGTACAAAAAAACTAAAAAAAAAAATTAATATAATATTCATTATATAGGTGAAAATTTTAACAGTTAAACTAAATTAAAATAATATTTAATACTACAATGACAAATCTGGCTAAAACAAAATAAATAGTTTAAGTCTTTTAATCCTATTAAGGAATTTTTTTGTAAAGCAACCCAATTGATATAATTCCACAGTTAGACAATATTCCGCAACAAAGAAAATGCATTTGACAGCATTTAGCAGAATTCCACAAAAAAGAAAATACATTCCGCAAATCTTTATACAGATTTATACAGAATTGCAGGAAAAAAACGACAAAAAAATATTTACAATAGAATTTAAAATAAGCAAAACTCTATAAATAAAAAATAGTTTAAATATTTTGATCCTATTAAAAAAAAAAATTTGCAAACCAACCCAAATGATATTATTTCACAGTTACACAGTATTCCGCAACAAATAAAATAAATTTAACAGCATTCAGCAAAATTCCGCAAAAAAAAAAATATATATATTCCGCAAATCTGTACACATATTTCCGCACTTACGTGCAAAATATAAAATAGTAGAAATAAAAATATGACTTAAAAATATTTACAATGTGTTTTTTCTATTTAATCTTATTACATATTCAAAATCATAACATCCATTTCAAGACAAAGTATAAATTTTCATTTAACTGTTTACATTTATATGTTTCATTTTCGTTGAATATTATAAAACAAAAAAGTTCAAAATGCGACAAATAATCATTAATAAGTAGTAATTCATCTACATATTTTTAATTATTCACATTTTTAACTGTATATTATTATTTTTAAGTAATAGTTTTATCGATTCTATTTTTATGTTAAACTTTACTCAACAACTACGTTTTTTATTTTTTTAAAATACTGTATCGGTTAAAGATTTTTCGTTTTCGCTTGAATATGAAATATCATTTTTGCTTATAAATGCAATGCAATGTCAAATCAGAATTCGGATTCATTTGGTATTTTTACATTTCTTGTTAAACAAGCAAACTGTAAAGTATAGACTTTCCGAAATCACGTCTGAAACTAGACAGTAAAGCAGTGCATCCTTTATACTATTTTTTAGAATAAAATTATGAGGATGAAAACTACAGCTGTAAAAGTACAGATGATATGAGTTGTTTTTGTCATTTTAACCCATAAATGGCATGTGATGGTTATTAATAATCCGGATTAGTTTTATATTTTAGAATATCTCGTCAAATAACCATTCTGCAAACTTTAAATTTCTTAAAATGACATGTGACAGTGCACAGCAAAGCAGTACGTCGTTTTTCTCTCCGTCTTTTCTTCCTCTGTACGTTACTTTTTAAAATAACAATATTATAAAGACAAAAAATATTTCTCTATGTTTTAAATCAACTACTTCATTTTTTATCTTTTATATTATCCTCTTCTTTTGGTATTTAATATTTCCTATCTTCAATGAAAAAAAAAAAAGATGACAAACTCTACACAGTTACTCAACAAATGCAACTTCTTCTTCATTCTTTCTCCATTTTTTTTCCTTACCAGGTTTCACATTTTTCCTTTTTCAACGAACGAAAATATAGAGATATATTTGTAAGTATATCTTATAGCATATAAAATATTTTTTTCAATGAAAACAATTTATATATGATACAAAATCACATATTTATAAAAATCATACTAAATTTCAAATAAACCTCCACTGCTAAATTATCATAGAAATATCGATAATATATTGAAAACGATATTATACTAGCACTGTAGTATAGTCGAAAACATAAATTTCTTTTGTCAAGTCGTATCAGCATTTTCTATTAAGAAATAACTTTTCTTTTGCTTCTTCAATGTTGCTCAACAATTTATCTACTTCTACCTTATAAGTCTCAAAAAGTCTATGTTTAAGATCCAAAATTTCTCCTTGTTTTTCACGTTGAAAAATCTTCTTCTCAATATCCTTCATATTATCTTCGAATTGAAACAATCTTTGTTTTAACTTTCAGCAAATCATCATTTTTTCTCGCAGAAAGAAAGATTGCTCCTTAAAATAACAAAAAAAACACTAATAAATTGTGCGTAAATTTTAAATAAACCTTCAATGCTAAACTATCATAAAAATATCGATAATATATTGAAAACAATATCATACTAGCATTGCAATATCGTCCAAAATATCAATATTTTTTCACGTCTTATCAGCGTTTTCGATTAAGAACTTTTCTTTTGCTAATTCAATGATGCTCAACAATCTATTCACTTCTACCTTATATATTTCAAGAAGTCTATCTTTAAGATCTAAAATTTTTCCCTTCTTTTGATGTTGACGAATCTTCTTCTCAATAACCTTCATATTGTCTTCCAGTTCAGATGATCTTTGTTTTAACTTCAGCAAATCATCATTCTTTCTCGAAGAAAACAAACATTGCTCCTTAAAATAACAAAACAAACATTCATAATTTTTTTTTTCATTAAAACATCAAAATTAGTAAAAAATAAAATATTCATACAGAAGGATAATATAGAAAAAACAAACCTTAGTAATCGATGCCATATGAAAGTATAACAAATGAATGTAGAAGAATGACAATAATATACTCGTCTATTTTGCTAATTATCTTATTTTATTCATTTTTAGATTCTCTCTCTAAAATTAACTAATTTTTAAAAACCTCTTTTGTTTGACTCATTTTGGCTGCATACCAAGTAAATCTTTGAAGATATTAAAGTACACGAAACCCAATGAATGTTTAATATTTTTTCACAGTTTATGTCAGAAAAACAAACTGTAAAGCATCAGCTTCATACTTTTTTTTCAAATCTCTTCAGCTTTATTTCCTGTACTATATATTTTTTTTCTTTAGACTAAATAATTCACGTGGCTGTAAAAACTTTAAAGATATTTACGATAAAAAAAAAGCCAAAAAAAAAATTATGCAAATGTAAATATTATATATTTAACCTTTTTTTTTTACTTATTTGAAAAAGTCAATTTATATTTTTTCAAACTTTCTCATATTATCTTGTATTATTCCAACAATGCCTTGATATAAAACTAAATATAATTATTAAAAAATAGTAGTTTTAGATATTAAAAATAAAAACGATCACGTATCATGGTTTTCTTAATATGTATGTTTTTTAGAAAACACATATTTTTTATTTTTATAAGAGTATTTACAATGGCTTAATATATGTGTTTTTTGGAAGGAGGAAATTTTTATGACACTATTGAAAAAGGCTTATTTTTATGAAGGTATCTGTTTTTTTTTTCTCTACATCAAATAATTTATATTAAAATGAAAACTTTAAAGATATTCAAAATAAATTAAATAAAAAAAAATTAATAAAAAAACAACTTCATCACTAAATATAATAACTTATAGTGAACACTTTTCCTCTTCAAGCTAGACTGTGAAACACTATGGATTTTTCCATTCTTCTAATCTCTGTAAAAAATTCTTCCAATCATCAAAAACTTTTATTCTATTTACTACAACAAAGATCGATAGGCTCAAGATTAATTTCTGCAAATCCAGCAATAGATCATTACATCACTGAAATAAGAAAAACTTCGCTAAAATTTTCCAATCCTTCGATGTTCTTGATATGGTAAAACTTGCCTCATATCTATTTCTTTCATACGACAGGAAACCAACAACAACAACCTCTATATCTACTCCGCGAAAATCGTAAGTAACTTTTTAAGTTTTCTTTAAACTAAAAAAAAAAAACTATTAAATTTTTTCTGAACTGATATATATTCATCTTTGAAATATTTTTTAAGATTAATCTCTTTCACTTTGTTAACTTCTATGATCCTATAAATGTTTTTTCATTTGTTTTAGATAAATAGAATATGAAAAATATTAATAGGACTTTTAAAATTTAATTTTTTAAGAAAAATTTTGCTGCTATATTTTGAAATATATAAAAATGAAAAGTTCAAGCTATTGAAAAAAGATTGAATGCAAATAGGTATTATTAATGTAAAAATAATAAAGTAAAATTTAAATTTAAAACATATAAAAAAAGAAAGATTATATTTATTTTAAAAATATTATCATGAATATATTATTATCTGATAGAATCTTGAAATTTCAAGAAAAATGTAAAAACCATATATCAATGTCTCAATTAAAAGTGTTCCATCACGTGATGAATAATTTCAAAGTAGCAACTATAATGGTATCGTATTCTTTGAATGTTTTTTCTCAGTTTTTTAGTTTTTCTTGTAAAATCTTATTTATTTTCTTATTTGGAATGAATTTGCAGTTAGATCTCAAGGTTAAAATTACTAACTCTTCCATTTTGACTATTCTATTTTCTTAGGCAAGTAAAAGAATGCTGTTTAGCGATTTACATGATAATGTTTTTTGCTTATATGCAGTCAAATAGGAGTTCAGAAACAGAGATATTTTCCTACTTTCAAGTCTAACGTCAAAATATCAGACTGCAAATGATCGCCCTCTATATGTTCATTCCTTTTTTACGACGTACTCTTCTGGGAGCTTTGCTAACAACTCTATATCTGAGGTCAAATCTCATATATTTTGTAAATCAAAATGAAAAATTTCATCTGCATTATTAGCGGCAATATATTTTTTTTCCATATTATGTCGCAATTTGCAGACAGTTCAATAACTGTATTTTGCGTAATATTGTTTGCAATATGCAATCTAATTGTAGAATATATTGCTGTGCTTGTGAATTTCTGCTATTCTTCTAGGTATATCAAAATTTCTCTCAGACATGATAGCTAAGAATATATGTCTCTCTACGATCTTAAAGTAGGTTTTTGCGTTTTTAAAATTTTCACTATTTCAGTATAAATTATGCATCTTCTTTTAATGATGGTTCCTTTGAACTTTCTTTATAATTCCAAAGCTCTGAGATTATGTACATGATACTTAGATTTTACTCATTGATGATTTACAATTGAAGAACTAGGTACATAATCTCAAAGTTTTGGAATTATAAAATAGGATTCAAGAAACTATTATTAAAAGAGGGCGTATCATTTATAGTAAAATAGTGAAAATTTTACAAACAGAAAAAGTTATTTCAAAATCGTAGGGAAACATACTCTTCACTATCATGTCTGAGATAAATTTTAAAATACATGGAAAAATAACATAAATTCTCAACTAGGACAATATATTCTACAATTGCGTTGCATATTAGAAACAAAATTAAAATTACGCTATACGCAGCTATTAAACTCTCCGCAAATTGCAACACAAAAAAGAAAAAACAAATAATCTCTAATAATGCAGATACAATATTTCTTTTAATTTGCAAAATATATGAGATTTGACCCTAGAAATAGAATTGTTAGCATAGCTTACAGAAAAGTACATTTATGAGACTGCTCTAGCAGACTTAATTGTAATTCTTTGAATATAATTTAACAAAATAATTTTAGTTTCTAAGTATTTTTCTTGTTCATTTTCAATGCTTAGAGTAAAACTCTTGTTTACCAAGATAATTCAATTCTCGCAATTTTATATTATAGTATAATAATAACAACGAAAATCAAGCTAGAAAATTAATTTCGTAAATAAACTGCATTGTAGAAAAATCCTAAACCAGCACAGTGGCGATTAAAAAAAAGGGTCAAATGACGAGATCACTATAACCGCAAAATTAGAGCACACTTCTGCAAAGCCTTATCATCTATTACTAAAATGGTCAAAATAAAAGAACAATTCAAAATGATAATAAATAAAGAAATAGTTTAATCAACAAATCAGCAATCGAAACACAGAACTCCAACATTTAACAAAACCAAGGAGAAAAAAATACTAACAGAAGATAAAAATTGGAAAAAATAAAGAAAAGAAGAGTGCAGAAAAAGAAATTTTCCACAATTTAAACTTATATTTAAGTGAAACAACAAAGTTCAATAAAACACATAATATATCATATATGATAAGAAATCATATATTGATATAATTCTTCTTTAAATTTTGAATATTCCTTCATTGCTAAACATTCATAACAACACAGATAGAATATCTAAGACGATATATGGCCGTTTTTCATACACAGCTCATAACATGAATTTCCATTCTCTGATGAGCTACAAGGAATGCAAGGTAATTCATTAATCCCAGGTCTTGCCTCAATTAGTTGTCGAAGTATGTTATTTCTAAGTAAAAACAAGTTGCAACCAATTTCTTCACACAATTCTTGAAATAGTTCACCAACTCAAGATCTTCTTTCACTAATAATTAAACTAATAAGTCCAAGAGAATATCGTCAATCTGCAAAATGAATGCATTTGACAGGTGATGACCAAACATATGCTTCCTCTAAAATATTCATTCCTCAAAATAAATCTCCGAAGCAAAAAACAAGACTCTGCAAAAAAAAAAAAAAAGAAAAAAGAAACAAAAAATTAATAAACAAATTTACATGAACCCTAATGATATAATATCTTAATTTTTATCAATGTTTAAAATAAATAAACAAAAAATTACTTACAATACCCACGAAATATTTTGCATCTGCATTTCTAGCATATGCACACTCTTCTATAAATCTTTGATAACTTGTTATAGGCAATGGATTAAAACACTTCGCATTTCTAAAATTGACACTTCTTAAAGTATCATCAGATAGTTTAAATCCTCCAAAAAATTTACATCTGAAAAGTACAAATTATCAAATTAAGTTAAAAAACTTAATAAAAAAAAATTCAGATAGTCTACGTAGATAAATTGTACATACGTCATTTTTAATCGAATAAACCACACGAAACCTTTCTCCTCTTTTACTAAGCGGCCAATAATCTCTTCACCAAGTAAACTATGTGGAAACTCTAATATTGAAGTTATTGTCTTCATATCCGGAAAACAAACTTGAAAAAGGATCAAACAAAATAAAAAACAAATTATTTCTATTTTTATTTTCAACCTCAAGAGCTTTCCTTTTATAAAAAGAAATCAGAAACGACAAAAGGAATATTAAAGTTAAGAATAATTTACTCTTCTAATTTTTTCTTTTAAGGGTACAACTTCCAAAATATCTCTTATCTAATCCGTAAACCCTACTAAATATGTCCAATCTAATCTGGAAACCCTAATTCAACTAAATATATAACTAAAGAATACACCCCTTCATTTTCTATCTATATCAAATCCAAAGGATGCAACCCTTGATCTTCTATCTATAATTATGACGTAACATAACCACAGCATTAATTCAACTGCCACAGTTTAAACCTTTCCACATCGTTATGATTCTTTTTATTACATTTTTAATGAATTTTTTTAAGTATCTTTTCTACTGTTAAATATACTCATTGAAATTTTCATAAGTTAATCACTATAACTATAAATATTTTACTTTTATATAGACCTCACAAAATCATATATTCATCTCCATTCAATAATTTCCCATAAATTAATAATTAACATTTTATCTCCTCAGCATTTAAGTTGCCAAATTTAAAAATTAACACATCACATAAAAACATATTCGAATATCAAACATTTCAACCAGCTAATTTCAACATATAACATTCCCTCTACAACTTTATCTGCTTTTATTTTTATTTTTTATATTTGACGATGACTATATTTTACTTTCCTAACTTTTATGTATTTTTTTCAGATTCAATAAAACAAAGCAACATCATTACTCAAAAATTGGACAATAAATCAAAGTCAACTACTTTGTACGAGTCTTGCAATATGAAAAATAAAACAAAAGCCCTAGTTCCCCAGGGCACGTTCCTTGCACGTGCGCCTTCTACTAGTATATATATATATATATATATATATATATATATATATAGGCCTGTTACAGTGAGCGACTCGCTCATTGAGCGACGCCACCAATCCCCATGTGAAGAAAATCAAACGGTGCTTAAATTAGGTACGGATAAGACTCGCCGACAGCCTTCTGCCTTTTGTCAGCTGCATACGTGGAGGAAATTAAAAAGTAACTTCACACCGTATGAGAGTTGTGGCTGGCCATTTTAATACATAATTAATTTGGAAACCAATTATTTTCCAACACTTGTCAAATTTTTTTTTTATGCACACAAATATCATCAGCCACAATCCTACAAGCAGTGGTTGGGCCAACCACGATCCTTCAAGCAGTGGCTGGCCTTATTTTTAAAAAAAATCAATTTTTTTTAATTCTCCACCACGTGTCATTTCACTATACAACCCACTTTTATATATATATGCCAAATTGGAACCAGCCACATTCTTTCAACTAGTGGCTGGCCCAACCGCTATACTTTAACCAGTTGCTGCCTTTTTTTTAGCCTATTAAAATCAATTTTGGAACTAGCTGCATTCCTTGAAGAAGTGGCTGGCCCAACCACGATCCTTCATCTTTTTTTTTTTAAAAAAAATCTATCCGTGGCAACCATTTTAATTGTTATGTCTATATTCAATAAAATCAACATGTAATAATATACAACAAAAAAAAAAAATGCAAATCCAATACCATTTAAACCATTCATCATTTACATTGTAAAAAAAAAAAAACCTAAAAACTAACATGAGCAGCTAGGACAATGGTTCTATATTTAAAGTGGAAAATTGAAGGGTCTTATTTACTATGTGTGGGTATTAGTCTTTTCGGCAAGTAGATTTGCATTTAAGTTACATCAATATTGAACTACCATTTTATTTACTACAATTCGCATTAAGTCCGGTACCATATCTAATCAAAATCTTAGATGCATTAAGTCATTTAGGCAAGTAGATTTGCTTGTACTACCTTCATTTACTTCCTATCATCATGGCTACCTATATATGCATATATGACTGTCAACTACAATTTTTCCATGGGGAACAACAATTTCTTAAAGAGGAACTCAATGTCATCCACCCACCCACTTGAAGTAGCTGATCATCCACATTCGTCAATTACCTTATTTTCCTTCAACTGTGTTCAATTTACCTTAAATTAACAATAATTTATTGTGATAGAAAATAATATAAAATTGGCATTTATATTTTACAAAAATTTTCCTTTTTCTTTATAAACTACCATAAATGAAGGTGGATCTGCCATTTTCTATTTTTTATATTTTGAATTTTTTATAATTAAATTCATATGATCATTATAGCTTAGAAGCTTTTTAAACGTACATCTTATTTGCATTTGAGTACAAGATCTCACAACAGATCTATAAGGCATATCTCAATCATTACTGTTATATGGGTGTCTTGAATTAAAACCCGTTTGTGACCCAACGACCCGATTAATGGACTAATGATTTGGACACGCGGTTCGACCTGACCCACTTATGTTAATTAGGGCTTCAGTATATAAGGTCATTTTGAGGGTTTTCTTTATCAGGGTTGTTTTGTAGTTGCTTGAGCCGCACAGCTCTTCTCTCCACATAGTGAAATTCTCTCGCCGTCGCTATCCCGTGGATGTAGGCTATTTGCCGAACCACGTAAATCTTGTGCATTGTGTGATTGATTGATCTCTTCTCGTTTTCTTATTTTTGCTTGATTATTTTGTTGCGATCATAAATCTCGAATCGTTTGTCTATTTTATAAGAAACTGGTATCAGAGCTTAGGTTTTGCGATTGAGATTATTTGTTCTAATGGCTGCAAAGTATGAAGTAGAGAAGTTCGATGGGCAGATCAGTTTCAGTTTATGGCGCGTGAAGATGCATGCTCTATTGGTTCAACAGAGTTTGTACAAAGCCCTGAATGGGAATGAGAAGCTTCCCGCGACAATGTCAGAGGACGATAAGGTAGAGCTTGACATCAAAGCACTTAGTTCGATTTAGTTGTGCTTGGCGGATGAGGTTTTGCGGGAGGTTGTAGATATGACTACCGCTGCTGGTTTGTGGCTCAAGTTGGAGAGTATTTATATGACTAAATCTCTCACGAATAGGTTATACTTGAAACAATGCCTTTACACTATTCGGATGAAAGAAGGTACATCCATTAAAGAACATCTTAATGAATTCAATAAAATTGTTATGGATTTAAAAAATATTGATGTTACTATTGATGATGAGGATCAAGCACTGATTGTACTGTGTTCTTTACCCTTTTCTTATAAGCACTTCGTTACAACTATGCTCCATCGGAACATTACCATATCTATAGAGGATGTTAAGGAGTCCTTACACTCTCAGGAGGAGTTGAGGAAGAAGGTGTCTACCAATGGGAGCGAGGATCAAGCAGATGGTCTGTTTGTTAGAGGGAGAACAGAGGAAAAAGACTTTTCGAATTCTAAAGGCAGAGGCCGTTATAGGTCGAAGTCTAAAGGAAAAAAGGGCAAGTGCAATTATTGTCGTCAACCGGGTCACTTTCTACGAGACTGTCCAAAACTCAAAGAGAAAGAGAAAATAGAAGGTAATAAAGATGTTGCTGGGGTTGCTGAAGATTATTCAGATGGATCGGAATATGTTCTCTCAGTTGCTGCTTGTGCTGCACACTCACAAGATGAGTGGATACTTGACTCGGGCTGCTCCTACCACATGTGTCATAATCAAGATTATTTTGCGACATATTAGTCGATGAATGGTGGTACAGTTTTGATGGGGAATGATTGCACCATAATATTGCATACTTTCATTGCATTATTCCCATCAT
>JAESVK010000165.1:412805-422980 GCA_017140935.1 Hamamelis virginiana
ATCCATAGGACCCATCTTCTTAACTTAATTAGTTTTCTTTTTCAAGTAGTCATCATTTAGCATAAACAAAACAATCACCAATCAAAACCCCCATGATTTTACACTTTCTTTTACATTCTTTGGTTATCAACACCTAAGGATCATTTGGACCTGTTCCACTCCCTGTGGATATGACCTAGGGACTCCCTAGTATTTATTGCTTGACGACCGGTAGACTCCTATGCTTGGGAATCTATTGCGCACCTCATTTTCAGTTCAAGCAGGGAACAACATGCCCTATAAAACTGTTGGAATTGGAACGGTTCAAATCAAGATGCATGACGGTATAGTGAGGACTTTGTTAGACGTTCGGCATGTACCATATTTGAAGAAAAACCTTATTTCTTTGGGTTCTCTTGATTCCCTTGGTTGCAGGTATACTGCTGAAGGTGGAGTTATTAAAGTCTGTAAAGGTGTTTTGGTTGTGATGAAGGGGAAAAAGGTAGGTACCCTTTATGTGCTTTAAGGCAGTACAATTATAGGTGCTGCAGTAGTTTCCTCATCTGCAAATTCAGATTCAGACATTACTCAACTGTGGAATATGCGCTTAGGGCATATGAGTGAGAGGGGTAGGACAGTTTTGAGTAAACAGGGTTTGCTTGGTTGTCAGAAAACAGGGAACTTGGACTTCTGTGAACATTGTGTTTTCGGGAAATAGAAGCGGCTTAAATTCAGTACGGCAATCCACAGAACCAAGGGTACAGTGGATTATATTCATTCTGACTTATGGGGTCCCTCTCGTGTTCCTTCAAAGGTTGGTGCTCGGTACTTTATGAGCTTAATTGATGACTACTCAAGAAAAGTTTGGATTTATTTGTTGAAGACCAAGGATGAAGCTTTTTTTACCTTTAAGCAGTTTAAAGCCATGATTGAGAATCAGACTGGGAAGAAGATCAAGCGTCTCAGAACTGATAATGGCTTGGAGTTCTGTTTAGGGGAGTTTAATGAGTTCTGCAAGAATGTGGGGATTGCTAGGCATCGCACAGTTAGAAAAACTCCTCTGCAAAATGGTGTAGCAGAACGCATGAACATAACACTTTTGGAGAGGGCTCGGTGTATGCTCTTTAATGCTGGCTTGGGTAGAGAATTTTGGGCTGAGGCAGTTTCCATAACATGCTACTTGGTGAATCGGTCTCCATCGACTACTATTGAGTGTAAGACTCCTGTTGAGGTATGGTCTGGTACTCCTGCTGATTATTATAGTTTAAAAATTTTTTGTTGTCCAGCTTATGCTCATGTTAATGAGGGAAAATTAGAACCTCGAGCTAAGAAATTTATATTTCTGGGTTATGCATCTGGGGTGAAAGGGTATAGATTATGGTGTCCTGATCCTAAGTTACCCAAGTTTCTTATTAGTAGAGATGTTACTTTTGATGAAACTTATATGCTTCACCCGAGAAAGGAGTCTGTTGATTCAGGTAGAAATCGCGGTATTAGTGAACAGGTGGAGCTAGAGTGCGACACATCTGGGAAAGACATAGGAATACTCCAGTTCAGTCATTGAGGAAAAGGTGCAAGATTCTAGTGAGGTAGAAGATGCATCACAAGAGCAGCAGTACAGTTTGGCTCAAGATCAAGTAAGGAGGCAGATTAAGCCACCTCAAAAGTACGACTATGCAGACATAGTTGCTTATGCATTGACTATGGCAGAGACCGTTCAGTTTCAAGAGCCTTCTACATACCGTGAAGCTGTCACGGGTAGTGATTCTGCAAAGTGGACTATTGCTATGAATGAGGAGATGAAATCTCTCCAAAAGAACCAGACTTGGGAGCTTGTGAAACCACCAAAGGGCAAGAAGATTGTTGGATGCAAATTGGTCTTCAAGAAAAAGGATGGAATTCCAGGTGTGGAAGATGCTAGATACAAGGCACGTTTAGAAGCAAAGGGCTATAGTCAGAAAGAGGTATGGACTTCAATGACATATTCTCACCGGTTGTGAAGCATAGCTCTATTCGCGTGTTGCTTGCTATGGTTGCTATGTTTGACTTAGAGCTAGAGCAACTTGATGTCAAGACAGCTTTTCTACATGATGAGCTTGAGGAGCAGATTTATATGCATCAGCCTGAGGGGTTTTCTGTTTCGGGAAAGGAGGACCATGTTTGTTTGCTTCAGAAATCTTTGTATGGGCTGAAACAATCACCTAGACAGTGGTATAAGCGTTTCGACATGTTTATGTTGGGTTATGGTTATTCTAGAAGTGAGCATGACAATTGTGTTTACTTCAGGGAACTCTCATATGGTTTATTTGTCTATTTGTTGTTATATGTTGATGACATGCTTATTGCAGCCAAAGATATGTTTGTGATCAACAAGTTAAAGGCTCAACTCCGTGGTGATTTTGAGATGAAAGACTTGGGTGCAGCAAAGAAAATATTGGGCATGGAGATTCGCAAGGATAGAAAGGCAAACAAGTTGTACCTATCACAAAAGAGTTATATTGAGAAGGTACTTGAGCGTTTTGGGATGCAGGATTCTAAACCTGTGAGCAATCCACTTGCTGCTCATTTCAGACTTTCAGCAGAGTTATCACTGCAGACAGAGGAGGAGGAGCACATGTCTCGTGTTCCATATGCTAGTGCAGTTGGGAGCCTTATGTATGCCATGGTTTGCACTAGTCCAGATATTTCACAAGCGGTTAGTGTTGTGAGTAGATATATGGGACATCCTGGCAAGGGACATTGGCAGGCTGTGAAATGGATATTTTGATATCTAAAGGGTACTACTAATATTGGTTTGGTATTTGGGAGTTGCAAAGATAGTGGTGCTATTGGCTATGTTGATTCTGATTATGCTGGCGATCATGATAAGAGGAGATCTCTGACAGGTTACGTTTTCACTATCTCGAGTTGTGCTGTGAGTTGGAAGGCAACATTACAGACTACAGTTGCCTTATCCACTACAGAGGCCGAGTACATGGCTGTGACTGAGGCAGTGAAAGAGGCTATCTGGTTGAAAGGCTTACTTGGCGAGCTTAGTTTGCAGCAGGGTGCTACTGTTGTTCATTGTGATAGTCAGAGTGCTATACATTTGACTAAAAATCAGATGTATCATGAGAGAACTAAGCACATTGATGTCAGATATCATTTTGTGAGAGATATTGTCTCTCAGGGCCAGATTGAGATAAAGAAGATTGGTACCGCAGAGAATGCAACAGATATGATGACCAAGCCAGTTCCTACACTCAAGTTCAGGCACTGCTTGGACTTGATTGGTGTTTGCAGTATATGAGGTGAATGCCCTAAGGGGCAAGGTGGAGATGACGACAGAGAGTTTTCTTTCAAAGAGGATTGATTGAATTCAAGCCAAAGTGGAGATTTGTTATGTGGGTGTCTTGAATTAAAACCCGATTGTGACCCGACGACCCAATTAATGGGCTAATGATTTGGACACGCGGTTCGACCCGACCCGCTTATGTTAATTAGGGCTTCAGTATATAAGGTCGTTTGGAGGGTTTTCTTTATCACAGTTATTTTGTAGTTGCTTGAGCCGCACAACTCTTCTCTGCACATAGTGGAATTCTCTCGTCGTCGCTACCCCGTGGATGTAGGCTATTTGCCGAACCACGTAAATCCTGTGTGCATTGTGTGATTGATTGATCTCTTCTCGTTTTCTTATTTTTGCTTGATTATGTCATTGCGATCATAAATCTCGAATCGTTTGTCTATTTCATAACAATTACCAAAGAGGGTTTGTTGTTTATCAGTAACTTATGCAATAATAAATGGTATTCAATCCACCTTAACACTTATTGTATGAATACAATAAGTGTTGCTTAAAATTAGTTGAATACATCATGTCAATCTACTAATAAGCTATACTGCCATGCATCGTTAAACCCTCCATCCCCTAAAAATTGTAATCAAGAAGAAAAAGCTTTAACATTTGGTTCTATTTCACGAACAATGGATCCATTGCCTACTCCAGCTCTTGATTCATCTCAATCTCCCCCACCAATTAAACCATACATTGGTCAACAGTTCAATAGCATAGAAGATGCGTATGAATTTTACAATGACTATGCCAAACATGTTGGATTCAGCACGCGCATGAGTTCTAGTAAAAAGCGTAAAGGCAGTGATGAGATTTTTTGGAAGACTTTTGTTTGTTACAAATAGGGGTCAAGGAATGAGAGACACAAACATAGTGACACCTGTGTCGATATTGGAAGTTCTACCATAGACAGTAGTCAACCATGCAAAGACAGTTCACGAAACCATGGCATCACACGGATCAGATGTAAAGCTAAAATATGCATTGTAAAATCACAGGATGGGGACTCTTGGAAAGTCAGTGTTTTTTACAAAGACCATAACCATGTCCTTACAACCCCTCGGAAAGTACCTTTTCTACGCTCCCACCGTAACGTATCCCTAGCAAAACAGAATTTGTCTCGAATTTTTTCCGAGGCTAATGTACAACCACATCAACGATTGCGCATTTTCGAAATTGAAACTGGTGGACTTCAAAATGTTGGTTGCACCCATCGCAATTTAATCAACCATGACAAAAGCGTTCGCGACAACTTAATTGTGGCCGATGCTGAAACTTTGCTTGAGTATTTCCTTTCAGAAAAAGAGAAAAACCCATCTTTTTATTACTCCATTGACACAGACGAGCATATCCAGCTTAGACGCTGCTTCTAGGCTAATGCCGCATCTAGACGATCGTGGTCCTACTTCGGGGATGTTGTTGTATTTGATACTACGTACAACACAAACAAATATTGCATGATCTTTGCTCCTTTCGTAGGTGTAAAGGAGATTAGGGACAATGATCAAATGTGGCTATTGGAGGGGATGAATACGTATCATGATTGGTGGAGAAACGATCGTCGTCAGTTTTATGCAGCAGTAAGAAGAGAATGGCCTCGCCGAGTATGCGAGGCTGAGATGTTAGTTGAAGATTTACGTGGGTTGAATGCGCCAATACCGCGTCGTGAATCGATGGTGATGGAATGTCGAAATGTTTTTTACTGTGTTGAAGCCCTCATCCAGATTCAAGAAGAGAATAATAGGATGCTTATTCGTAGGAATAGGTATTACGTAATGGATCTTGCTCGGGAAAGTGCTATCGACAATGGTCGGGAATTAACTAGCAAAGAAAAGTCCGAACTAATAGACGGATCTTATTATTTGTCCGATGAGTACATGTCAGATGAAGATTATAATTCGTAAGATAATTGATGTAATTATTTGTTAGATGGGAAGTTCTTATTTTATAATCTAGTAAAATGAGACATTTAAGTAATATTTAAAAGTTAAGTTATAAGAGTAGAAATAATTTCATACATAAAAGTATATAGTTTGAAAAACAAAACATGATCGTAGGGTGCTTTGGCTCAATCATCATCTTCCTCATCAGACATGTTCGTATCTGATAGGCATTCAGAAAATGACAAGATTCTAGTAATGTCCTCATCCTTTAACTCACGTAGTAGTACCTATATCGCCGGGCCATTCGGTTGTTCTCTTCACGTATTTGCGCTCTTCGAAGTTCGGTGAAACCATCATGTGGCAAAGTTATAGCACGTCGACGTGGAATAGGAGCCTCCCAATGACGTAGGTCACGTACCAAATTTTCAGCCTCATGAACTCGATAATCCCACTCCTCTCGCATTTTCCTTATGGTGTAGGGCTTTGCATCTCTCTTGGATTTAGAGAGTATCGAAAGTCATCGTTTGGAAACCAAACTCGACCGCAGCTTCGAAACAAATCTCCAGGGGAGTAAGTTTTACGATCCATCATATATTGCTACTAATCAATATATTGCATGATCTTCAACTGTGAATGTATCAAGTATAAATAGAAATTTTTTGTTCCTTACTATTGCGCATGTGACTTAGAGTGACAACTGTAGGCACGTGACTGCAATTGTACGAATCTATTGTTGACAATATTCAAATCTCATAAAATATATATATTCTTTATGTGTACATGAGGATAAATTGTTATTATCAATATTTCGAATATTCTATTTTGCAACAGTGAAGTAGTGTTCGCTATAACTATGGTGGGTGTAATGTGTCGGTGTGGCCGCGGGCCTTGCGAGAAAAGCATGTCATACACTCAAAAAAATCCTCGACGTGAATTCTATCGATGCCCTTTCTGGGTAATACATTATCCACTTCTGACATTTTTTTTCGATACAATTATATATAAATTTAAGTGGAGAATTAATTTTGCTTACTGTAGTCCAATAAATCGGATAAATCAAGGCCAATCTCGTGTGATTACTTCCTATGGTTAGACGATTGCACATGTGTCCTTGTGGGAGTGGTCAATGCTGTGTACTGACAGCAAAAAAAGGCAAAAATGCTGGTCGGCGTTTTTGGATATGTCCACAGGCAAAAGTGAGTTCATGGGTATGCACATTTCCTTATAAACTATTTTTAAATTAAAAATTTGCCTTAACATAATCGTGCCATATTATGTTCGCAGATATATGATCACACACGCGGATGTGGATTCATGAAGTGGCTACCGGAACAAGATGAGCAACGATCAAATACTGATGGAGAACGTATGTCCGATTGAAATAGAGCTTCATCTAGTGTAGAAGCAACCTTGGAAGAGGTCTAGCATAAAGTAGAAATGGAACGGTTCTCCTCTAAACGGGGTTAATTTCTATGATGAGATATTAAACTGAATGCAGAAGTTAAGTTTAGAAAAGCGAGAGTAAACGGATTAAACAAGTACTGAAATCTAGACAATGGTTCTATGAAAAATCTTAGATGCATTATGTAATGATTGAGATTTTCCTTAAACCCATCTGTTGTGAGATCTTGTACTCAAATGCAAATTAGATGTATGGTTAAAAAGCTACTAAGCTATAATGATCATATGAATTTAACTATAAATAAATTCAAAATATAAAAAATAGAAAATGGCAGATCCACCTTCATTTATGGTAGCTTATAAAGAAAAAGGCAAATTTTTGTAAAATATAAATGCCAATTTTATATTATTTTCTATCACAATAAATTGTTGTTAATATAAGGCAAATTGAACATAATTGAAGGAAAATAAGGTAATTGACGAATGTGGTTGGTCAGCTACTTCAAGTGGGTGAGTGAATGACATTGAGTTCCTCTTTAAGAAATCGTTGTTCCCCATGGAAAAATTGTAGTTGACAGCCATATATGCATATATAGGCAGCCATGATGATATGAAGTAAATGAAGTAGTACAAGCAAATTTACTTGGCGAACTGACTTAATGCATAAAAGATTTTGTATAGATATGGTACCTGACTAGTAAATAAAATGGTAGTTTAAAATTGATGTAACTTAAATGCAAATTTACTTGCAGAAATGACTAATACCCACTTGTAATAAATAAGACCCTTCAAATTTTCACTATAAATATAGTTCCAAGCCTAGCTGCTCATGCAAGTTGATTGAAAGTAAAAAAAAAAAAAAAAAATTAGACACAAAATGGCATCAACTCCAGAATCAAGTCCGACTCACAGTCAAAAGAGGCAAAAGGTTGAAGATGATAAAGTGAGTGTACATGCTTATATTAGTATTTCTTAGTTGAGTAAATTGGTTTTCCAATTTCAGACATATTATACAATGATTATTTTATATATGTATATCATATATTTATAATTTAATGCAGGAGAAAGAAGAAATGCAGGCTAAGATTAAGGAACTGGAGGAAAAGTTGGCCCAATCGGAATATGACAGGAAAGCAATACTTAAACAACAAATATTAACAAGGATGCAATTGATAAAGAGGGCTGAAGATTGCACCAATATGTACAAAGAAGTTCGTCAACTTCTTATTGATGTGCTTGAAGCTGCATGGTCTGATACATCAGACTCTGATGACAGTGATTCGGCTAGGGATGGACATGGTAATGGATGGATTTCAGCCACCGACTCGGATGACGATGCAAGCGCTAAAATCTAGTTTTGTTTCTCTCTAAAATCCTTAACAAGATTAAGTTATCTATATCTGTTTTTTGGTAACTTTAAGTTTTTTTGAGTAACATGGTGTGTTCAATCAGCTTGTATGGAGATATAAAATATGTATGTTTTTTTTTTTTTTTTTTATACAATGTAAATGATGAATGGTTTAAATGGTATTGGATTTGCATTTTTTTGTTGTATATTGCTACATGTTGATTTTATTGAATATAGACATAACAATTAATATGGCAGCCACGGATAGATTTTTTTTTTTTTTTAAAAAAGATAAAGGATCGTGGTTGGGCCAGCCACTTCTTCAAGGAATGCGGCTAGTTCCAAAATTGATTTTAATAGGCTAAAAAAAAGGCAGCCACTGGTTAAAGTATAGCGGTTGGGCCAGCCACTAGTTGAAAGAATGTGGCTGGTTCCAATTTGGCACATATATATAAAAGCGGGTTGTATAGTGAAATGACACGTGCTGGAGAATTAAAAAAATTGATTTTTTTTAAAATAAAGCCAGCCACTGATTGAAGGATCGTGGTTGGCCCAGCCACTGGTTGTAGAATTGTGGCTGATGATATTTGTGTGCATAAAAAATAAAATTTGACAAGTGTTGGAACATAATTGGTTTACAAATTAATTATGTATTAAAATAGCCAGCCACAACTCTCATACGGTGTGAAGTTACTTTTTAATTTCCACCACACGCGCAGCTGACTAAAGGCAGAAGGCTGTCGGCGAGTCTTATTCGTACCTAATTGAAGCACCGTTTGATTTTCTTCACATGGGGAGTGGTGGCGTCGCTCAATAAGAGAGTTGCTCACTGTAACCGACCTATATATATATATAGAATTTTGTACTTAAATGCATGAAGTACCAGGGACATGCTTCTCATAAAAATACAAGTTGTTTTTTGTTAATAAAATTTGTAAATACCAACCTTACCCTTTTAGTATCAACTTTACAAACAATAAAATTCCATCTATGTCCCTAACCTTGCTAACACTCTCATGAACTTCACTTACTTTTATATTAATATTTATATGAGACATAGTTAAATTTACAAGCTTATTTATAATTTTATTGCTAAGTAGAAAAAAAAAAAAAGGAAAAAAAAAAAAAAAAACTCTTTTGCAAAGGTAACAGTGTCACTTCAGGATTATAAGCAACTTTATCATATGGCATTCAAGCAGGCAATAAAAGCACATCAACAATAGTTTTAAAATACAATTTTTAAATATCACTACTACAAAAACTAGCTATGGCGACAAGGGGTGGAGGGCAAAGATGAGGGTGCTCTAAAACTCTCATAAAAAAGCAATAAAAACGAGAGTTTTTAAAACACACTTGTTAAAAAGCTAGAAAAGACAAGGGTGGTATAAAACCCCTCGTCTTAGGTTCATAAATTTTCCCCATTCTGCTCTCCATTTCCCCTATTCTGCTCTTCATTTTTAGAAGAGTTCTCACGAGGGTGGAAAATCCTCGTTAAAACTTTCATTTTTCCCGCGACTTTCAGCCTGTCATTCTCCATATTTAGAAGATTTGTCACGAGATTGGAAAACCCTCGTTAAAACCCTCATTGGCCCCTTCATCTCCCTCTCGATTTTTTTATATTTCGCGCCTCTCTTTCCCTTTCTTATTTCGCCTCCTCTCTTTCCCTCATCTGAAAACCCTAACAAATCGATCCCAAAATCAACATCTTTAGCAGCTCAATCACAGTTCTCTCTTTCTTCGATTTGGTTTCTTGATCATAGCTAAGTCTTTAATCATAGCGCTCTCTCTCTTTGATTAAGTTGTCTCACTTCAATTAGGCTTTTGAAAGCTCCGCTGGTCTCTAATCACATGTAAGTGCCTGCATTTTCTAATTTCCATTCTCCAAATTTATATATATATATACAGTAAAACAATTGATATGCATAAAAGAAAACAAATATAATATAATTGAAATTGATTTATATAATTGAAAAATAACAAAGATAACAAACTTACAAAAGATATGACCGATCAAGCGGCATGATAGCTTTGATAACCAAAATTACAATATGGAGAATTATCTGAGGGGATGAAAAAGGGATAACAAGGCTGAGAGGGTATAGGAGTCTAACAATTGAAACCCAAAAACAAACTCTGCCTTCTAACGATTACAAATGATCCTTTTATAGACTTGATAATGTCTTCTTTAACCAAAGCCATCATGTGAACTCATAATGACTGTCTGCTGCACTGT
>JAESVK010000165.1:432980-458896 GCA_017140935.1 Hamamelis virginiana
TCACTTGGCATAACAATGTATAAATGCTAAGCATGGTTGACTAACATCCAAGATTGCACAAGGTGGGCATTAGGCAACTGGTGGTTTTTGAGGTTTCTCTTCAGATTTTAGTCCTTTAGAATAGGAGTGAACTTATGGTTGGACTGTTTGCTTGGAATATAGATATATGGCACTGATGATGTTGCAAGTCTTAATCATCTATTTCATTGAATTCACTTGAAGGGTCTTTGTCCAAGTTTGGTAGTTTGTGCTATGCTCTTATACTAGGGAATTGTGAGCTTGTAATTACAAAGTGGTTTGTGGGAGGAAGGCTTGAGTTGATATTCTGACTCCTCGTGCTTTATTAGGTTTATTTGTTTCTTATTTGCATAGTTAGGATCTATGTAACAACTAATAACACAAGACTTGTTGCTTGTTTCTTTGGGAAAGTAAATGAGTGTTATGGTTGCTATGTTTCATCCTGGTGACATTCAAAATTTCTGGTGACTAAGTTTCACAAAATTTAGGAAACTTAAAGATACCTATGCCCATTGATAGGCAAATGTGTTTTAACATTTTTCTTTTAGATCTTTTTAGTTTTTGTTGGCACAAATGATGATTTACATTTGACATCTATCAAAACAGCTTTGGGGATTGCAGGCTCATAAGCCTGCTGCAGCAGTGGCTGTAGTAAATTTTGTGTTTATTAGTTTTTCAAACGAATAAATTTTCACCATTTTTAAGTTGAAGATTTTCATTAATTTTTTCTAGAACACACATTTGCTGACTTTTCAGTTTGTGTTTGGCTTGTTGTATTGGATCATTTGGCCTCACATTGGTTAGTTACACATGCACTTACAGTGCTGAAAAGTTCATTTCAAAATTTATTTGTTTTAATATTGCTATGCTAAATTGTTTGACATCAGAGGCATCTTCTTTAGTTTATAATTTAATGTCAGCTTGTGTGAGTTTTGTATGTTAGATGTTTTCATAATGCTTTCATGCATGAACTTGGAAAGTTTAATGGCTATGGAAAATGTAATGGGTAGTGATTTCTTATAATTCATTTTTGGAGGATGATCGAGGCTAACAAAGCCTAAAGCCTTAGATCACAAAAGCCGAATATTATCCTTATTCCTGATTAATAGAAATCTAATTTTTGCTCAGTGAAGCAATTGGGCTCTTGTCAACTCAATCTTTTTTCATAATTCTTACACGTCTTTTGTCTATGTAGGAAAGATAGGCGTACACTAACAGCTTCTATTCTTATACAACTCTTCATTCTTGGACTTTTTAGGTATGATCTATCAAAAAGAAACTAATATTTGAACATAAAATTAAGTTTTGATTAAATTAGCACTTTGATTTTCTATTTCTTTTGCAACAGAGTCACATTAAACCAAGTATATATTATTTTGGTTTAGATTAACAAGTTGTTCATGGACTATACTCTTTTGACTTCTCTGCTCTAATTTTTTCTTTTCTCTTATAGTATGAACCTTGCGTGGAGAATACTTTTCTCATAATTATGGTAGACTCTAAAGTAGATGTAAGCACTTTAAAAAAAAAAAAAGTATTTCAATTATATAATGGAGTTAGTGTTATTAAATTTTCAATGCAAGTTTTAGTTTAAACCTTATTCATGTTTCATCTTAGTCCTTTATCAAGGGGAGCACCCACTCCTCAACTTGCCCTTTACTGTTACTTCTGCTTACATTGAGCAAGCCTTGTTTGCTAGCTTTGCACACACAAAATCAGTACATACAACTACAGACAAGAAAAACCTTATAGTGAATCAATGTAGAAGAAGAAAGAAGGCAAAATAGGGGCTGCACTGCTATTCTCATCTCATTAAATCTCTAAAATGTTGTAATTACTAGATAAATACTCTACTAGATTGGTCCCTATCTTCTTTTCACCTTTGGGAGCCAACTCACCTTGCCTTTTTTTGCTTTTACATATTCCCATAAATATGCAATATTTTTCTCGAATAGGGCCCATTGTTCTAGCATATAGCAAAGTATATAATAGTAGGACTAGTTTGAATGTGGTTTCTTTAGACTTATGTTTGAATCATGTCTACATATGTCAAAATTTTCATACTAGCAATGATTATGACAATATGGATCACGTAGTTACTTATAAATTATTAGCTGAAAACGTTGCATGTCTTTTTAAATATCTTTTAACCATGATACAAAAATGGATATCTTTTAACCATGCTTATCTTATGCATTTATGTAGGTTTTCAAGAGACGTACCATGCTACTCACTAGAAAATGGAGGAACTAGCTTCTACGAGTGCATGATTTATTTTTGGTCTCATTCTTAGGATTTGGTTTTCCAATAGAGGATGACTTGATTGATTGTATGTATATATAAATAGTTAGGATTCCAAATTGAGTGTCACGCATGCCACTTTTTAACTTATATCATATACGGAGTATACCTTGAAGACTTTGGACTTTATGTATATTGCAAGTTGTTTCTTTTTTAATTATTCTAGATACTTTAATGGTGGGTTTGTGTATGTGATTGTACGTATACATGTTACAGGTCATATGCATGTATACAGGTTACAGGTCATATGCATATCATATGAAAACCAGGTTATAGGACATGGTCATATGCATGTCATATGATTCTTGTGATTGCATAATCCTAAAGGAATAATTTTTTAAAAAAATTATAAAGACAAAATACGAGGGTTTTATACCATTGTCTTTTCTTTGTGTAAAACTGAGCAAAAGATGAGGGTTCAACACTTTCGCCGTTTTTGAAAAAAACGAGGGTGCAAAACCCTCATAAATTCTCTCATCGTTTACCAAAAGGCGACTATCTGTCTCTAGAAAAGACGAGGGTGCAAAACTCTCATTATTTTGAGAAAAGACAAGAGTGCAAAACTCTCATCGTTGCTAGAACAGACGAGGGTGTTCAAAATCACGAGGGTTCTAAAAACCTCGTCTTTTGTTTTACGACCCTGGAATAGACGACTCTTTTACAACACTCGTCTTAGCATAAAGATGAGGGTTTAAAACTCCCGTTGTAGGCATTTTTCTTCTACTTAAATAGACTTCTACTTAAATAGACTTCTATTTTTCTTCTACTTTTTCTTCAAAAGCATAAATAAAAGCTATCCCAAACAGGGGCCTTAGAAACTTTGACGATCCTAATAAAATGTAGGGATTGGGATTATGTGTATTTCTAGAGATTGGAGATTATACATTTTTTGGGGGATTATGTTTATTTGTGGGATTACATATAAAATTTGAACAAAAGGGCATTTTCGTAAAAAATATGGCCATAGGTGCATTTCCGTTAATAATAATAAGGCCGGTTCGTTTACATAATTACGGCAAAACATGGATTATTTCTGTGAAATATCCTTAATTTAATTTTGGGTGATCCTATTGCGATTCACGTACATAGATTGCTAGTGGCACCAGCTTGCTATCTACTCCCACCACTAAAATTTAAAAATATATTTTTTACTACGTACACCCTCCTTAATACCAAAAATAACCCAAACTCAGTTAATTTTAAAATAATTATTACTTCTTACACCCACATAAACAATAATAAATAAATAAATAATTCAAAAATATACACTTTCTTCTTCACTCCGTGAACTTCTGAAGGCAAGAAGCATCCCATTTCATTTCATGCATCTCATTTTGTATCTACTGCCACATATAGCAGAACCCATTTTTAGAAATTCCAAGTTTTTTCATTAGCCTCTTACAATTATGAGATGTTCGTTATTGAACTTTCATGTGATGTTCAGCACGGTTCTATTGAACATATAAGCATGTTTAGTATAGCCTACGTCTGTTCGATAAGGCCTATTGAATATATAAATATGTTTATTAGCCACTTACAATTATGAGATGTTCGTTATTGAACTTTCATGTGATGTTTAGCACGGCTCTATTGAACATATAAGCATGTTTAGTATAGCCTATTGAATATCTACGTCTGTTCGATAAGGCCTATTGAATATATAAATATGTTCAATAGGACTTGTTGAACATTTTAGCCTGTTCAGTATAATCTATTGAACATTGATTGATGTTCAATATTATAGGTTCAAACAAAAACACGAACTAAAGATAAAAAAAAAATCTTAAAAAATATAAATCATATTTGAAAAAATGCTATTTTTTATTGTTAGAATACTTCCATATGACCAATTTATTGTCCATTGATCAGTAAATACCTTTTTCTGATAGAGTTTTTAGGAATTGATTATGAAAATGTTGGGGTTTGTGAGAGTAGGGTTTATGAAAAAGATATAAATTTGGAAAGGAGATGGTGGGTGTATAAAGTAGTATGATTTTATTTATTTATTTTATTTAATATTGCTTTTAATAGTAATTTTACAAGTGAGTATAATAATAATAATAAATTTATTAATTGATGAATACCACTAACAATTTATGTGAATGGCAATAGAATCACCCTTTATTTTTTTATAAATACTTTTGTATGCATCGAGTTGGCATGATGAGTTACTATCGAGATTTGAGTTCAACTTGCTATGTATAATCTATTCGTGAGATCATGGATTTGATAATAATAATTTTACATGACATGTCAGTAAAGTGAAACTTTTTATTAAAAAAAAAAAAAAAAAACTCAATTTTTTTAGTGAGTTGGTGCAAAAAGATTAATAAAAATAACATAAAATCTTGTATGTTTTGACACAAATAACTTTCATTAATTAGACTCGTGAACCTCAAATCAAATCTCAAAACCATTATTACATTTAATTTCGTATGAAATTGTTCACCATAAAAATTTCCACGTGTGCATTATAGAAATATTGCCACGTGGGCAGAAAAGAATTAGAAGAGACTTGTAGAAGCCAGCAGGAAGCTGACACATGGCAAAGTTTGGAAGCAATAGTAGAAGGACACGTAGCAGCTAAACCTGGAGTTGTTGTGAAGATGGGCTAAAATCATGGTTAGTGGTTAGTTTCAAATAAAGAACAAGCAGCCCATTATCTCATAGTGGAAGACTGGTCCGGGAATCAAGTAAATGGTAGAAGTGGGCTGAAGCAGTTATGAGCCCATCTCCTATAAAAGCAAAGGCAACAGCGGGCACGGGACACACAACTCAATCCAAAAGCCCACGGCAAATCTATTTTCATTAGTCTAAGTATTTCAATTTCCCTGTAGCAGTGCTGATCATTTTCCAAAGTAGTTTCATCAATTTCCCTATAGCAGTTTATTAGTTTGTTCGTTGATTTCGCTCAGTATTCGTCATTTTCTAAGGTAGTTTTGTTAATTGCAGCAGTAGCGGTTCATCAGTGTGTTCGGTTAGTTTGTATTTACAGATTCTAATCTCTAATTTTCATAGTTTAATCTTTATTTCAATTATCAATGGAGTTTATTTCTTGTTTTGTTAATCCAAGCACTGTAAGCATTTTGTTTTTGTCTTTCAATTTTAGTGAATTTCACTTCAGTTAATAGAATTTCTTATTTTTAATTTGTTTTCTCCTTTTAAGTCATTATTTAAGGTCTTTTAGATTTTTAATAATAGAACCCAAGAGGATTAACCTCTGATTCTCGCCAAATCGCCTGATTCTAATTCCAATTTTAAAGTGAACGACTAGGCATCTAGGACCTTTCCTAGATTCTCAGCCTAGAAGGTGCTAAAGGTTGTGTTCGCACGGTCTTTGGGCTCTTGAGCCCTAGCACGCCCGCGCACGAAGGCCTTACTCCAAAGGTCTCAAGACTGTCGTTTTTCACCGAGAACACCTTTTTGGAACGCCCGGTGGGACCACTTTGTGTTAAATGCCTAATAGACCTGTCACAAGATCAATGACTAATTCAAATGAAAGTCATGAGACGTCATCAGATGGCTCCCAAGAGGAGGAAAATTCTATTCTAAAAGTGAGTCAAAATGATATGTACAAGGCCATTCTGGACATACCTAATCGTATGACCGAAGTTATGTCACTTCATTTTGAGAAATTGAATGAATGTTTAGAGGTACAATTTATAAAAATTCAAGGCCAATTTTCTAAACAAAATGATTTTTTTGAGACCTTGACAAGTTTTATGAAGAAATCAATTGGGGATAGTAGTCAACCTTGTGGATCAAATGATCGAGAGGCTTTTAAGATTCATGTTTCAGCAGAAAAGGTCTTAGAATCAGGAGCAAATGTGACAGATAAAGGTGAGTCAAGCAACCAACGTCTTAAACTTGCTTCATCACATACTCCTATCCCACCAATGATCAATCCTATAGAGGATGAAAGGCCATATGTTCCACCTCTTTTGAGAAACGGCCAACCTGATCGCTCAAACTTTGAGGGATCACAAACTGCAACCAGAAGGCCTAATCTTGGGCCTGATTGTGGATCAAAAAGTGTTGGTAAGCAACCTTTGTTTACTAATACGCCCGGGGGGCAAAACATTAGAGGAAATCAAGGTCTGAATACTTTGGCTGATGATGACTTTAGACCAAGATCCACAAACATGAATGACTTTGCGAACCAAATACCCGGGGGGCAGAATAGGCGTATGTTTAATAGCATTACTGGTGGAAGACCTTACGAGGCTTTTTAAAATTCGACATTTACCTCTGAAAGACCTTTTGAAAATATTAATAGGGGTAATATGCCAGACCGTAATGATATTGTCAACATAGTCCAAGAATGTCTCGCTGCAGGCAATCAGAGAAGAATTGTAAGACCTTTATACAGAAAGCCATATCCTGAATGGATAGATCAGTGCAATGACTTTCCTAGAGGTTATAAGGTACCTGAATTCACATTGTTTTCAGGAGAGGGTGGTCAGTCCACTATTAAACACATTGGCCGTTTTACTATACAATGTGGTGAGGTCTCGGCCAATGACAACCTAAAATTGAGACTTTTTGGCAATTCTTTGACTGGAACGGCCTTTACTTGGTATATAAGTCTTCCTCCAAATTCGATTCTAAATTGGAGACAAATGGAAGAACGTTTTCACATGCAATTCTATAGATCTGAACCTGAGATGACAATGGCCGATTTGTCTAAGTTTAGACAATTATCAGGTGAAAGTGCAGAACAATATATATCTAGGTTTAAAAATGCCAGAACTAGATGCACTGTTTTCTTACCCGAGCAAGAGTTTGTCAAACTCACTCAAAATGACCCTAAATTAGAATTATGAAAGAAATTCGAGGGCATGGACTTTGAAGACCTTTTTGAGTTATCTGCTAGAGCTTCTAGATATGAGATGCTTTTAAAGGAAGAAGATAAGAGAAAAGCCTCTTCGTTTGGGACATATTATCATGACCCAAACTTCGAAGTAGACTTAGCTGAAGTCATAGCTAGGAAGCCTTTTGTTTGCCAGGCCTTAAAAAGGAAAGATATGGAGGCCCCTCATGACTCAAAGGTTTGGAAAAATCTCATGAATGTTAAAAGAAAATTTTCATTTGATTTATCAAAAGCATTTGAGATATTTGATCATTTATTGACCGGAAAATTTATTAGGCTTTTAGATGGCCATAAACTTCCCGGTCGTGAAACCGGGGATTTCTGTAAATGGTATGCAACAAGGTCTCATAATACTAACAATTGTGTTGTTTTCCGACATGTAATACATGATTGCATTGACAAAGGCCTTTTGAGATTCTCAGAAAAGGACAAAGAAGCCATGGCAGTAGATACTGATCCATTCCCAGTAGCTGAGATTGCCGTAGCCTCAACTGACTTAAGATCTTTATCGAGGAATCAAGTGCAAAATCACCATCAAAGAAACTTTCCACATTTCCAGCAGCGTTGGTTTAGAAATGAAAGACCTTGGAGTTTCCAACATCTTAGAGTTCCCTTCATTCCAAAACCCGCCAGACCTCAGATTTGTTGCAGCTGCCATAATTCTTTGAACCTGGAAAATTGTCCAAGGCCTTTCATGAGGCCTTATCACTTTCAGAGAACTCAAAGGCACCATGACTTTCCTCGTATCCAGAAGAGATGGGTGCCAAATGTTTCAGTACATAGGCCTCAGGAAGTTGTTATCAACCAAAATTCAAGAATGATCAAACCTCCTTTAACTAGAGAAGAAGTATGGACCAGATTGGAGCATCCCAAGTTCCCAAGCCCTTTTACAAAGACTCAAAAGAGGAGATTTCAAAGAAGAATGACAGAATACAGAAAGTCTTTCCAAACAACTCCCAATTTTGGAACAACCAAGGTACATAAAAATCTAACTATAATTGTTGAAGGAGACCACAGGAGAGTTCGAGAAATCTCAAAAGACAACAAGATCAAGATGGAAGTTAGAACCATTACGAAAGAGGGCAAAGGGATCGTTTTATCTCTTGAGGAGATAGAAGATAGGTCTTTTGGTTTAAAATCCAATGAATATCAAGGTTTTTCCACACAATTAGGTGAGATAGTCAAACAACCTAAAGATGAAGAAGATCTTATGGTGGAGAATGATGAGGACGACACAAGTCCAAAGCTAGACAGTGATGAAGACAATTTCCTTTTACATTTTGGAAGCCTTCCACCAGTAATGGTTTGCAGCATGGCATTTACTTTGCCATTAATCTTTCAAGCGAGAGAAGATGAGGAACCCATCGAAATTGAAAAAGATGAAGATAGGCCAAAGGGTACTTCAGTGGTCATTGAAGAGGTGGAGATGGTCAACGAAGATGGAGAAATAGAAAAGTCAGAGAATATAGTGTTCGAAAAACCATCAGAGAAGATGACTCAACACCTAAGGCCTCTTTTCATTAACATTCATATGGATGGAAGGCCTATGCAAAGGGTAATGGTGGATAATAGAGCAGCTGTCAACATTCTTCCAAGTGCTAGTTTGAAGAAGCTAGGCAAGACAGAATCAGACCTTATCCCCACAAACGTAACAGTGGCAAATTTTTCAGGAGGTTACAAAGACCAAGGGAGTTCTCCCAGTGGTTTTAGCAGTTGGAAACAGGGAGTATTTATCTGCCTTTTTCATGGTAGATTCAACAACATCCTATAACGCACTTCTTGGCAGATAGTGGATTCATTCCAATTGGTGCGTTCCTTCATCTTTGCATCAGTTCTTGATCTTATGGAACGACAGCAAAGTGGAAGTGGTATGGGCAGACCAGAGACCTTTTATTGCAGGTTCCAATGCGGCAGAAGCTCATCTATTTGGAGGAGACGTGGATCCAATCAAATTCATAGGTACTGATAAAGAATGAAAACCCAAAGAAATGACCACAGCAACTGACCTTTTCTCAAAAAGAGCAGTGGAGAGGATGATCCAAGAGACAACAATACCTGGGATGATTTTACTTGACCAGCCATTGTCTAGCTGCAATATAGAAGAAATCCCATGAATTGCAGACCTTTTGAAGATCAACAAAAAGGTCTAGTTCGAGACCTTTTCAACAAACTGTTGGTGTACAACAAAGAGGAAAGCCTTTGCAAAATATCAGAGGTTGAATGTATACTGGAAGAAGATGCTGAGGTCATAGAAGAAGACAGTTTTGGATTGAAAGATCTTAACGTGGAACCTGCACAACAACAAGACCTTAGAGCAGAGGTCCAAGATCCACTGGAGGAAGTTAATTTAGGGGATGATCAGAATAAAAGGCCAACTTTTGTGAGCGGCCTTTAAAGAAAGACACTAAGGAAAAGATCATCAAGCTTCTTAAAGAATTCCAAGACTGTTTTGCTTGGGATTATCACTAAATGCCAGGTCTAGATAAGAAATTGGTGGAGCACTGTTTGCCAACAAAACCTGGATTCAAGCCTTTCAAACAACCGCCAAGGAGGATGACCTTGGAAGTGACCTTGAAGATCAAGGAGGAGATAGAGAAGCTGTTGAAAGCTGGTTTCATCAAACCAATAAGGTACGCTGAATGGGTTTCAAATATTGTACCAGTAGTTAAGAAAAATGGCAAACTTAGGGTATGTATAAATTTTAGAAATTTAAATCTTGCAACCCCTAAGGATGAATTCCATATGCCCGTAGCTGATTTATTAGTAGATAGAGCAGCCGGCCATAAGATCTTATCCTTTATGGATGGCCATTCTTGCTACAATCAGATCTTCATAAGTAAGAGGACGTTTATAAAATGGCCTTTAGATGTCCTGGAGCCATAGGAATGTATGCATGGGTAAAAATGCCATTTGGCCTTATTAATGCTGGAGCTACATATCAGCAAGCAATGAATGTGATCTTTCATGATTTAATAGGAAAATCCGTCGAGGTCTATATTGATGATATAGTAGTTAAATCGAAAGAAGACCTTGATCATTTGAAAGATCTTAAAATGGCCTTCGAAAGAATGAGAAAATATAAACTGAAAATGAATCCAGCAAAATGCGTCTATGGAGTTAGAGCTGGAAACTTTCTTGGTTTTCTAGTTCACCAAAGAGGCATAGAAGTGGATAAAAATAAGTCAAAGGCCATTAGGGAGGTTAAGCCACCTATGAATAAAAATGAATTACAGAAATTTATGGGTCAAATTAATTTCCTGCGACGATTTATTTCTAATCTTTCAGGGAAGACTTCAATTTTCTTACCGTTACTTAAGCTCAAGGCCTGTGAGGAGTTCAAATGGGAGGCTGAGCATCAGAAGGCCTTTGATCAGATTAAGGAGTAACTTACAAAGCCTCCTGTTTTAATTCCACCTGTACCTCATAAGAGTTTGAGGCTTTATTTGTCAACTGCAGAAAGGTCTCTAGGTGCAATGTTAGCACAAGTGAATGACCGAGGCCATGAGCAGGCCGTTTATTATTTAAGTAAGACCTTTACATGTACTGAACAAAGATATACTCCAATAAAAAAAGGCCTGTCTTTCTTTGTTTTACACTACGGATAAACTTAAACATTACTTTATGTCAAATACTGTGAACGTTATATCCAAAACCGATTTAGTAAAGTATATGCTATCAAGACCTATCTCTAGAAGTAGGATTGGAAGATGGGCATTTGCTATATCAGGTTATGCAATAAAATACATGCCACAAAAAGCAGTTAAAGGTCAGGTCATTGCTGATTTTTTAGCAGACCACCCAAATGATGTCATAAAGGAAGTAGAAGTAGATTTGGGGATGATAGAACATGTGGCATGGAGATTAGAATTTGATGGATCAAGGACTGAAAGAAAGTCCGAGGCTGGCATAGTTATTACATCTCCAAATGGTTTTAAATATGAACATGCATATCAATTTGATTTTGAATGTAGTAATAATCAAGCTGAATATGAGGCCTTAATTATAGGCCTTGAGATATTACATGAGATGAATATAAAAACAATAGAGGTTATTGGAGATTCACAATTGATCTTGAATAAATTAGCTGGTAAATTCAAATGTAATAGTTGGGCCTTATTACCATACTTTTCTATTGCATCCCAATTACTTGATTCATTTGATGATGTGGTTTTGATACACAAACCAAGAGAAGAAAATGAAGATGCAAATGAGTTAGCACAGCTAGCTTCAGGTCTTAAACTTTTTGGGGGTCAAACAAAAAGAAACGTGGTGGTAGAAAAGAAAGCATTACCTTTTATCAAAACCAGGGAGGTAAATTTTGAAGTACATGATATTGAGGAAGGCCAACAAGATTGGAGGGAACCAATAATAAGGAGGCTAACCAACCCAGGTATGCCTTGTGATAGAAAGATTAAAATGCTTGCAATTCATTTTGTGATATATGCAGGAGAACTTTTCAGAAAAATGGAAGAAGGCCTTTTGTTGAAATGTGTTAACAATTCTGAGGCTTTACTGTTGATGGGGGAGATTCATGAAGGCATTTGTGGAGCACACCAAGCTGGCATCAAAATGAGGTGGCTCGTTTGGAGGTATGGATATTATTGGCCTATAGTTTTAGGAGATTGTATTAAATTTGCTAAAGGTTGTGAATCTGGCCAAAAGTATGGCTAAGTCCAACATATCCCTTCCACTGATTTAAATTACATTATAAAACCATGGCCTTTTAGAGGCTGGTCCATTGATGTTATTGGTAAGATATATCCTCCTTTTTCTAATTTACGTTGTTTTATTATAGTGGCCATGGATTACTTTTCAAAATGGACTGAGGCAAAACCTATGAAAGTAGTGGACCAAAATGCTGTAATAGGATTTATCAAAGATCATATTATTCATAGGTTTGGGCTACCTGAGACCATTAACACTGACCAAGCTAAGGCCTTTGTGGGAGATCAAATGAAGGCCTTTGCTAGAGAGTATGGAATTAAACTTACCAACTCTACTCCATATTATGCACATGCCAGTGGACAAGTTGAGGCCGTGAATAAGACTATCAAACAAATTTTGAGTAAGATGTTGGATGATAATCCAAGACAATGGCATGTACAATTATCTGAAGTCTTATGGGCTTATAGGACTTCGTATAAGGAAAGCATAAAAACCACTCCTTATGCCTTGACCTTTGGTCATGATGCAGTCTTACCAATGGAGGTCACAATACCTTCAATGAGAATAGCCTTTCAAAATGATTTATTACCAGAAGAGTATAATGAGACTATATTATTAGAATTAGAGAATCTAACAGATGAGAGACTTAGGGCCTTAAATTCTATAGAGGTCTAGAAAAAGAAAATTGCAAAGGCCTATAATAAAAAGGTAAAACATAAGGCCTTTTCAGTTGATGACATAATATGGAAGGTGATCTTACGTTTAGGGACTAAAGATACTAGATTAGGAAAGTGGTCCCCAAATTGGGAAGGACCATTTAAAGTATTGAAAGTAATTCCTGGTGGGGCATACTCTATCCAAGACTTGTCTACTGGAAATGTCATAAAGTCCATCAATGGACGGTTTCTTAAAAGGTACTACCCTACCTTGTGGGAGACCGTTCAGAATCAAAATCCATAGTCACAGTATAAGATTAAGGTCGTTCAAGACCTTTCCAAAATTAAATAGTGCAAGATAATTGTTCAAGATGCACGAAGAAAAAAAAAAAGAAAGGAAAGGAGAAATGAAATTGTTCAATAACATCAAAATATTTGTTTAAACGGCCTAACTCAGAATTCAGCATTTGGAACCTTACTCCAGATGGTTATTGCTTCCAGCTCTTTGTCCTTCGCATTTCTTGCTTTGGATTCCCAGGTTAAGGCCTCAAGAGCAGAAGATCTATATTCATTCCCCAGTTTCTCGACACTTTTCCAACCCTCAGATACCAATTTATGTGCCTCATAAGTCAAGACCTTTTGAACATTGATGGCCTCTTCTTTAGCAGCCAAAGCAACCTGAAGATCAGCGATCTGCTTACGGAGACTCTCAGCCTCAGACTTGAGCTTGATTGATTTTTCCTTTCCACCATCACAGGCCTTGCGAGATCTGACAACTGAAGGCACGAGCTTATCAATAGAGGCTTTAAGATTTAGTCGTTGCCCAAGAAAAGCTTCACAGGTCTTTCTTTCCTCGTAATTATTTTGAAACTCTTTGACAAGGTCCGAAAGCTGAGCAACATAAGACTCCATAGTATCCATTATAGAAGCCAGGTTTGGAATACCTTTCAAGAAGTTGAAATGTTGGAGAAGGTCTTGAGCCATTTCAAGAGAAATATTCATCAATGGATTTCAATAAATCTCCAGAAATTGGGCTTTTACAGTAGAGATTTTAGCATCTGGAGGAATTTCTAATGGGGTGTTGACAGAAGGAGGGATGGGAAGATTTTCATCTCTCAAGGATACAGAATCAAGGGAAGCAGTCCATGCTTCAAGGTCATCAGGGATGTCAAACGGAATGATGGTGGGAGAGTCTGGGATGGTAGAAGTGGAAGCTGTTTCAACAATTGAAAGAGAAATATTCTCAACAGGTGCAGAGGATGTTTTTGATTTTTTTCAATGAAGGAGGAGAGTCTTGGATATCTTCAGAGGCTTTTTCACTTATCTCTTCATCTGAAACTTCAAGAAAAGTAGGATCACTTTGCTAAGAAGCCTTCACTACTGATTTTAATATGCCAGAAGACCTTAGAGCTCCAATTTCTTTATCAATAGAGACCTTCTTTCTCTTTTGAAGGTCTACAGACGAAGGAAGAGGATCTGTGCAAGAAAAGTTAATACAGAATACAAGAATTACAAACAAAAGAGACTTTCTAAAATTCAAGACTTACCAGTCTTTTGGGGAATTGAGGCTTGGATACTTTAGCAGGGCCATGGACTGGAGGCCTCACATCCAAAGGAGTAGCATCAATGGGAGTTGTCTTGATGGTTGATAACTAGGTGATTAGGAATTGAAGATTGTAAGAAGAGATCCGGGCATAACTTTCGATCCACCAAACTTTGAAGGCCACGGAGACAGATGGATTGTTGGGAAGAATAATGGTAGACAAAGATTTATGATTGTTTGAATAAATTTGGTCAATGCTAGTAATTTCTTCATTGCTTGAAAATGTCTTTCTAAGATGGGGAGGAAAGTTGTTAGAGTAGAACAAAGGAGGAGATGAAAGATCTTGGGTAAAGCCAAATTGACGGCTCAGGAGGTTCGGAGCATAAAATTCAACCCCAACTTTTTTGTTTCTTGGGTCAAAATTACCTCCGAAGTGAAGGTCACGAAAGATGAGGTAGGAAGACCATATTTGCTTCTGGACGAGAAAGTCACGGCCTTGAAAAGGGAATGGAAGAGTAAACCAATGTGGTCCATACAATCTATCAAAAAAGGGGAAAAAGAGGGAATCAGCCCTGTTATAATCCAAGTTCCAGAAGAAAGACAAGTAGGAAGGAAATGATCTGAGTTCATAATTGACCCGAGTCCATTTGAAACCATAAGTGGCAAAGGTCTCAGCAGGAAAATGAGCTTTATGGAAATCAGGAAAATATTCGAGAAACCAAAGCTGAAGCAACCAGAAGGGACCCCCAGTGATGCAAAGGGAGTCCCTAGACAGATGAAAAAGACCTTTATACAAGTGAGAAAGAACCAGGGGAGCCAAGGCAAGCCTACGACCTGAGACCAGCGCGAGGGCTAACTTATAATGTTCTTGAGTCATTTAACCAGCGAAGACACATAAGACAAATCTACATAACCACATCAGAAGAAAGGCACAGTGTTCTTGATAGGAGATATTAGGAGAGACAGTGGGTTTGTTCTCGGTCCTGAGATACACACCCCAGGTAGAGGTGGCATTACTGTAGTTGAAAATCAAAGAAGACAAGGGCTCGTATGCAACATAAGGGATATCTCCCAAAGGAGGAAGACCAGTCAATGAACTCACATCCAAAACAGTGGGAGACATGGGGCCACAGGGGAATAGAAAAGCATTAGTTGAATGACTCCAGAAACAAGTTAAAGCGGCCAACAAATTCTTATCAAAAGGAAAAGTAAAAGTGCTCAACTGAATAGAATGATAAATATCAAGGTCCTTCCAAAGTTGGCCAAACTGTGGCTCTAGTTTCTCTACCCAAGCAGACCAATCATTGTTAGGTTTTGGCCAACTCCTAAAAGGTTTCTTTGCCCATTCATCCCAACACAAACTAGGTGATTCAAGACCTAAAGATTCTTTGGGATAAAAAGGAAAATAAAGTTTGATTACCTCAGGGATCGTAGGACTCGAGAATATGGGACCAATAGAGTTGGAACTTGTCACCTTCTCGGAAATCTGAGGTTGAACTTGGTCACAGAGGTTGTCTATAAACTGTTGCGTGTCTGGTGAAGAAGGGTTTGAAGAGGGTTCACCTAATTTAGGGTTTGACATGGTGAAAAGAGAAAGACAGTGAAAGCAAAAGAAAATAAGGAAGAAGAAGAAGAAAAATGGAGGCGGAAAGGTTTGATGTGACAAGAAGATGTCGAATCAAAACTGACGCATGTTTTCAAGGTGAAGGTGTTTACCACAAAATCCGTTTCTCAGAGAAGCAAGTAGAATGTGCCACGTGTATAAGTAGGAAATGGGAAGAATGAAATGGTGCAGCATAATGATAACACGTGGCAAATCATAAAGCAATAAGAGATAGGCACATAGCGGTTAAACATAGAAGAAGTGGGCTGAAGTGGCATGTACTGGGCAGTTTCTGGAAATGGTCATTCCATAATGGGATCATGGGCCATCAAATAAGGAACATGGAAGAAATGGGCTCTAGCGGTTACCTGACCAGCCGTTATCTAACTGCAGTATAAAAGATATCCCTTGAATTGCATACCATTTGAAGATCAACGAAAAGGTCTAATTCGAGACCTTTTCAATAAACTGTTGGTATATAGCAAAGAGGAAAGGCTTTGCGAAATATTAGAGGCTGAATGTATACGAGAAGAAGATGCTAAAGTCATGGAAGAAGACAGTTTCGGTTTGAAAGATCTTGAAGTGGAACCTGCACAACAACAAGACCTTAGAGCAGAGGTCCAAGATCCACTAGAAGAAGTTAATTTGGGGGATGCCCAGAATAGAAGGCCAACCTTTGTGAGCGACCTTTTGGAGAAAGACACTAAGATCTTATCTTTTATGGACGGCCACTCTGGCTATAATCAGATCTTCATAAGTGAAGAGGACGTTCATAAAACGGCCTTTAGATGTCCAGGAGCCATAGAAATGTATGCATGGGTAAAAATGCCATTTGGCCTTATTAATGCTGGAGCTACATATCAGCAGGCAATGAATGTGATTTTCCATGATTTAATAGGAAAATCCGTCGAGGTCTATATTGATGATATAGTAGTTAAATCAAAAGAAGACCTTGATCATTTGAAAGATCTTAAAATGGCCTTCAAAAGAATGAGAAAATATAAACTGAAGATGAATCCAGCAAAATGCGCCTTTGGAGTTAGAGTTTGAAACTTTCTTGGTTTTTTAGTTCACCAAAGAGGCATAGAAGTGGATAAAAATAAGTCAACGGCCATTAGGGAAGTTAAACCACCTATGAATAAAAATGAGTTACAGAAGTTTATGGGTCAAATTAATTTCCTGCGTCGATTTATATATAATCTTTCAGAACGAACTTCTATTTTCTCACCTTTGTTAAAGCTCAAGGCCTGCGAGGAGTTTAAATGGGAGGCCGAGCATCAGAAGGCCTTCGACCAGATTAAGGAGTATCTTACGATGCCTCCAGTTTTAATCCCTCATGTACCACATAAGAGTTTGAGGCTTTATTTGTCAACTGCAGAGAGGTCTCTAGGTGCAATGTTAGCACAAGTAAATGAACAAGGCCATGAACAGGCCGTTTATTATTTAAGTAAGACCTTTACATGTACTGAACAAATATATACTCCAATAGAAAAGGCTTGTCTTTCTTTGTTTTATACTGCGGATAAACTTAAACATTACTTTATGTCAAATACTGTGTACGTTATATCCAAAACCGATTTAGTAAAGTATATGCTATCAAGACCTATTTCTAGAAGTAGGGTTGGAAGATGGGCATTTGCTATATCAGGTTATGCGATAAAATACATTCCACAAAAAGCAGTGAAAGGTCAAGTCCTTGCTGATTTTTTAGCAGACCATCCAAATGATGTCATAAAAGAAGTGGAGGTAGATTTGGGGATGATAGAACATGTGGCATGGAGATTAGAATTTGATGGATCAAGGATTGAAAGAAAGTTCGGGGCTGGCATAGTTATTACATCTCCAAATGGTTTTAAATATGAACATGCATATCAATTTGATTTTGAATGTAGTAATAATCAATCTGAATATGAGGCCTTAATTATAGGCCTTAAGATATTGCATGAGATGAATATAAAAACAATAGAGGTTATTGGAGATTCACAATTGATCTTGAATAAATTAGCTGGTAAATTCAAATGTAATAGTTGGGCCTTATTACCATACTTTTCTATTGCATCCCAATTACTTGATTCATTTGATGATGTGGTTTTGATACATAAACCAAGAGAAGAAAATGAAGATGCGAATGAGTTAGCACAGCTAGCTTCGGGTCTTAAACTCTTTGGAGGACAAACAAAAAGGAACGTGGTGGTAGAAAAGAAAGCATTACCTTCTATCAAAACCAGTGAGATAAATTTTGAAATACATGATATTGAAGAAGGCCAACAAGATTGGAGGGAACCAATAATAAGGAGGCTGACCAACCCAGGTATGCCTTGTGATAGAAAAATCAAAATGCTTGCAATTCATTTTGTGATATATGCAGGAGAACTTTTCAGAGAAATGGAAGAAGGCCTTTTGTTGAAATGTGTTAACAACTCTGAGGCTTTACTGTTGATGGGGGAGATTCATGAAGGCATTTGTGGAGCACACCAAGCTGGCATCAAAATGAGGTGGCTCGTTTGGAGGTATGGATATTACTGGCCTACAGTTTTAGGAGATTGTATTAAATTTGATAAAGGTTGTGAGTCTTGTCAAAAGCATGGCCAACTCCAACATATCCCTTCCACTGATTTAAATTACATTATAAAACCATGGCCTTTTAGAGGTTGGGCCATTGATGTTATTGGTAAAATATATCCTCCTTCCTCTAATTTACACTGTTTTATCATAGTGGCCACGGATATTTTTCGAAATGGACTGAGGCCAAACCTATGAAAGTAGTGGACCAAAATGCTATGATAGGATTTATCAAAGAACATATTATTCATAGATTTGGACTGCCTGAGACCATTAACACTGACCAAGCTAAGGCCTTTATGGGAGATCAGATGATGGCCTTTGCTAGAGAGTATGGAATTAAACTTACCAATTCTACTCCATATTACGCACAGGCCAATGGACAAGTTGAGGCCGTAAATAAAGCTATCAAACAAATTTTGAGTAAGATGTTGGATGATAATCCAAGACAATGGCATGCACAATTATCTGAAGTCTTGTGGGCTCATAGGACTTCGTATAAGGAAAGCATAAAAACTACTCCTTATGCTTTGACCTTTGGTCATGATGCCATCTTGCCAATGGAGGTCACAATACCTTCAATGAGAATAGCCTTTCAAAATGATTTATTACCAGATGAGTATAATGAGGCTATGTTGTTAGAGTTAGAAAATCTAACAGAAGAGAGACTTAGGGCCTTAAATTCTATAGAGGTCCAGAAAAAGAAAATAACAAAGGCCTATAATAAAAAGGTAAAACATAAGGCCTTTTCAGTTGATGATATAGTATGGAAGGTTATCTTACCTTTAGGGACTAAAGATCCTAGATTAGGAAAATGGTCCCCATATTGGGAAGGACCATTTAAAGTGTTGAAAGTAATTCCTGGTAGGGCATATTCTATCCAAGAATTATCTACCGGGAATATCATAAAGTCCATTAATGGACAGTTTCTTAAAAGGTATTATCCTACCTTATGGGAGACCGTTCAGAATCAAAAACCATCAAAATACTTTGTTTAAAACGGCCTATTCAGGGAAATGGATTTCAGGGATCTTGCTCCAAATGTGCATCAGCTCAAGTTCTTTGTCCTTTGCCGACCTTGCTTTGTTCTCCCAGACTAAGACATTTGCTGCAGAAGACTTATACTCAGTGCCAAGCCTCTCAACATTCTTCCAACCATCAGCTGTTGCTTTCTGAGCTTGTTGAACTACTGTCAGCTGTGCGGAAATGTCATTTTCTTTTTGTGAAAGTACTATTTTGCAGCTCTGAGATTTGTTTGCGAAGATCTTCTGCATTAGTTTGAAGTTTGGTCAGTTTATTATGCTCATTATCTCGAATGGATTTGGATACTTTCACTTCACCAAGGATTTTGTCAATAGAGACTTTTTGAGACTGACGATGCTTCAAAAGGTCTTCACAATTTATCCTTTCAGCATAGCTAATGCGGAATTCATTCACATAGTCTGGAAGATGGACAATATGAGGATGCAAGGCCTCCATGCAAGTAGAGAGAGATGGAACACCTTTCAAGAAATTGAAATGTTGGAGAAGGTCTCGAGCCATTTCAGGAGAGATATTCATTAAAGGAGTCCGGTAAATTTCGAGAAATTGGGCTTTGATTTTCGAAATTTGTATGTCAGTAGGGATCTCCATAGAAGGAATACCAGAAGTTACAAGAGCTGGAGGTTCAGAAGTACCAGAGACAAAATCCAAAGAAGCAGACCATGCCTCAAGATCATCAGGAATGTCGAAGGTATCAATACCAGGAAAGTCTAACATTGGGGAAGTGGCTGTTGATTCTTTTTCAGCTGGAAGTGGAGTGAGATTTTCAGAAGGCTGAGATCCAGGGATGTTCTTTGATCTTTTAGAAGGGGGACTATCAGCTGGAAGGTCTAAACCTACACTTGCAAGGTCTTGACTTTCATTATCAGAAATGTCCACAGGAGTTGTACTGCCTGAACTTCGAGAAGACCTCGATGAACCCTTTAGTCGATCAGATGCTCTTCTAGGTCCCGAACCAGGCTTTGGAACTGTTTTCTTCCTTTTGGGATTGACTTTCCCTGGCGGAGGATTGGGATTTGGTTCAACAGCAACAGCAACGGTAGAAGGTTTAACTACACCTATAAGAGTACAAAGATAAGAAAAGCAGTCTTTAGAACATAATCCAATAAAGTGTATGGTTGTTACGTATTACCTGCCCTTTTCTTAACAGTTGGAGGTTTTGGGAGCTTTACGTTTTCGATAGTGGAAGGTCTTTATTCTGAATTCACCAGATCCTTCGAGAGTTTGTCAAGTAAAACCGAGAGGTTTTGGTTAGACACTCTTCGAAAACAGTCAAACCACCACAGCTTAAAGGCCGATGTTGCAAAAGGATTGTTTGGCAAAGGTAACAAGACAAAGTCATTTAAATTTTCAATAAAGGTCTCATTTATTTCTTCAAGCTTGCCATTTTTATCAAAGACTTGTCTGGAGAAAGGTGGAGAATTGGTGGAATATAAAAATGGGGGAGCAGGAAGACCTTAAGTGAAGCCAAACTGACGGCTTAAAAGGTTGGGAGAATAGTACTCAGTCCCTACCTTTTTGTTTCTTGGTCAAAATTGCCTCCAAAATGAAGGTCTCTGCAGATGAGATAAGAAGCCCATATAGACCTTTGTTCGAATTGGTCATTACCAATAAATGGAGGAAGGAGAGTAAACCAACGAAGACTGAATTGCCTCGGGCCAAAAGGGAAAAACAATGAATTTGGCCTATCATGAGAAATATTCCAGAAAAAGGTCACATACTCAGAAAAGGACTTATTGTCAAAATAAGGCCTGGTCCATTTGAAACCATAGGTGTGGTAAGCCTCTGGAACCACTGTACATTTGAAAAGGTCTGGGAAGTATTCAAAGAACCATAATTGCAAAAGCCAGAAAGGCCCACCAGTCACACACAAAGATTTTCTACAAAGCTCTGAAAGACCTCTATAAAGGTGGGATAAAACGAAAGGAGCTAAGGCCAATTTATGACCCGCAGCCAAAGCAATGGCTAAACAGTGATACTCTTGGGTCATTTGACCAGCGGAACAACAGAGAACGAAACGACAAAGCCATATCAACAAAAATGCACAGTGCTCTTGATGAGATATGTTAGGAGAAAAGGTGTTTGGTTTATATTCAACCTTATGGTAAACAGACCATGTGGTGGTTGCATTACTAAAAGAGAAAGGAATGTTGGCTTGTGAATCATATATAGCTGAAGGAATGTCTCCTATAGTTGGAAGGCCTGTTAGGGCACAAACATCTAATATAGTGGGGGACATGGGACCACAAGGAAACACAAAAGCATTTAGAGATCTACTCCAAAAACAAACAGCCGCAGCAATCAAGTTTTTATCCATAGAAAAGGTATGTTTGCTTAGCTGAATATGGGTGTAAATCCCTAGGTCTTTCCATAAAGAACCAAATTGGGGTTCAAGTTTGTCTACCCAAGAAGTCCACTCTAAACTAGGTTTTGGCCATGTTCTGGCCGTTTTAGACCAATCGGTCCATCTAAGACCATTGGACTCTAAAAGAAGAGGTTCGCCAGCAAACAATGGAACATAAGAATGTATGATATCAGGAATCGGGGAAGTATGAAAAACAGGACCAATTTGGTTCGAAAAAATTACCTGTTCGGAAAGAAGAGGAGTAATCTGCTCTCTAATGTCATCTGTCAACTTCTCGATTTCGTTTGAAGCTGTCTTAGAAGTAGAATGACCAGACATGGTGGAAGAGAAGGTGATGAGAAGAAGGAATCAGTAAGGAAGAAGTAAAGGTATGATAAGTCTTACAAGTCTTAAATGAGAAAAAACGTTTGGAAGTCTAATCACAGCAGTAGTATTGGTAAGAATCGAGGTGAGAGCTGGATTATGAATAAAACTTTAAATTTCAAAGTTACGATAAAGAAGTTCAGTTACGAAAGATTTTGTGAAATTTGGTTGTTTGAAATTCAATTTTAATTGAAATTCAAATAGGGGGGCAAAGTGTTTACCACAAAATCCGTTTCTCAGAGAAGCAAGTAGAATGTGCCACGTGTATAAGTAGGAAATGGGAAGAATGAAATGGTGCAACATAATGATAACACGTGGTAAATCATAAAGCAATAAGAGAGAGGCATATAGCGGTTAAACATAGAAGAAGTGGGCTGAAGTGGCATGTACTGGGCAGTTTCTGGAAATGGGCATTCCATCATGGGATCATGGGCCATCAAATAAGGAACATGGAAGAAATGGGCTCTAGCGGTTAACAACCCAGCCTTCTATATATATGAAGCAGCAGCGACAAAAAGGGACAACCAACTCATTCCAAACCAGCCCATGGCAAATCACTCTAGTTTTAGTTAATTTCCAACAGCAGTTTAGCATTTTCAAAGCAATTTCCAGTCTTCATTTACAATAGTTAATCAACGTCTCTCGTAGCAGTTCGTTTATTTTCAGTAGCAGTAATCTGTCCACCTTCGGTTAGTTTGTAATTGCATCCTTTGTTTTCCAATTTCATAGTTTAATTTTACTTTAGTTATCAATGGAGTTTATTTCTCATTTTGTTCATCTAAGCATTGCAAGTATTTCTTTTGTATTTCAATTCTATTTAGTTTAATTTAAATTAATGAGTTCCTTTATATCTAATTTATTTTCCTTATTTCAAGTCATTATCTTTTAAAGTCTTTTAGCTTTCTAACACTAGAACCCAATAAGATTAACCTCTGATTTTCGTCAATCGCCTGATTTTAATTTCAATTCTAATCTCAATTCCAAAGTGACCGACTAGGCATCTAAGACCTTTCTTAGATTCTCGGCCTAGAAGGTGCTAGAGGTCGTGTTCACACGGTCTTTGGGCTCTTGAGCCCTGGCACACCCTCGCATTCAGACCTTACACCAAAAGGTCTCGAGACCGCCGCTTTTCACCGGGAACAGAAGGTATTAAAGGCTGTCTTGTCGATTTAAATTTTGAAACGCGCATTTAATGGGATAAAACCAGATTAGAAAGATGAGATTATGATTCTATTAGAGGTCTCGAAGGACTTAAAGATCAAATTTGAAGCATAATTGTCAAATTAAGCTTTAAACAGGGGGCAAAGTGTTCACCATAAAAATTGCCACGTGGGCATTATAGAAATATTGCCACGTGGGCAGAAAAGAATTAGAAGAGACTTGTAGAAGCCGGCAGGAAGCTGACACATGGCAAAGTTTGGAAGCAATAGTAGAAGGACACGTAGCAGCTAAACCTGGAGTTGTTGTGAAGGTGGGCTAAAATCATGGTTAGTGGTTAGTTTCAAATAAAGAACAAGCAGCCCATTATCTCATAGTGGAAGACTGGTCCAGGAATCAAGTAAATGGTAAAAGTGGGCCGAAGCAGTTATGAGCCCATCTCCTATAAAAGCAAAGGCAACAACGGGCACGGGACACACAACTCAATCCAAAAGCCCACGGCAAATCTATTTTCATTAGTTTAAGTATTTCAATTTCCCTGTAGCAGTGCTGATCATTCTCCAAAGTAGTTTCATCAATTTCCCTGTAGCAGTTTATCAATTTGTTCGTTGATTTCGCTCCAGTATTCGTCATTTTCTAAGGTAGTTTTGTTAATTGCAGCAATAGCGGCTTATCAGTGTGTTCGGTTAGTTTGTATTTACAGATTCTAATCTCTAATTTTCATAGTTTAATCTTTATTTCAATTATCAATGGAGTTTATTTCTTGTTTTGTTAATCCAAGCACTGTAAGCATTTCTTTTTGTCTTTCAATTTTAGTTAATTTCACTTCAGTTAATAGAATTTCTTATTTTTAATTTGTTTTCTCCTTTTAAGTCATTATTTAAGGTCTTTTAGATTTTTAATAGTAGAACCCAAGAGGATTAACCTCTGATTCTCGCCAAATTGCCTGATTCTAATTCCAATTTTAAAGTGACCGACTGGGCATTTAGGACCTTTCCTAGATTCTCGGCCTAGAAGGTGCTAGAGGTCGTGTTCACACAGTCTTTGGGCTCTTGAGCCCTGGCACGCCCGCGCACGAAGGCCTTACTCTAAAGGACTCGAGACCGTCATTTTTCACCGGGAACATAAATCTAAAGACATAAAGCAAACCTAGCTATATTTTGAATGTACTCCAATATATTAAAAGATTAGAAGGTAATAGGTTTAATTATAAAAATGATCTACCAAGTCACTTCCCTCAGTCAGACAGACAGCATAGCTTCCCCATTTCTTATGAATTGTAATCACCTATGTTCTTATTAGTGTACAAAATCAAATAGTAACCTTCCCACGACCGCAGTCCGATGAGAGTACTAGCACACATATTTCAATTCATGACCAGCTCCGAAACAGAGTTCTATGTGCCATAGCTCAAATGATATCTTAACAAATTTCAATCACCCTTTCTATCAAATGACCTGGATATAAAGGAGTCCGGATTCGCACTATGTAGATTACACTAAAATGAAAATCAATAGAAATTCAAAAGATCTGAACCAATTTTAGAAATAACAACAATAATGATATGCTAATAGACTTTCATATGGGCTGCAAAACAAAATTTTAAAAATTGACGTTGGATGACCATGATTATTGCTTAAAAAATGAGTGAAAAACATAGGGTTGTTGTTAAATTTTGTCTTCTAGTACCCAAATTAAGACAAATAAATAAGGATTTTTATATCTCTTCAAGGCCTTGTGTGGCGCCATTTTAATGGCAGATCACTACATGGTGATTACCGTGTACATCACCAACAAATCCAAACTCGATTTTAAGGATCAGGTTCCTTGACATGCACATTCTTTGTACTCATGGTTTGATACGCAGTTTGCAAAATCCGACGTGGAATAGATATTTTGAGAAACCATCTGTTGGATTAAATGTTTAATTTATACACATTATATATACAAAACTCTCATTGATCCAACGACTACTTTTTCAAAAATATCACAGTTTGATTTTTCGAAAAACCAATTATTGGACTAATGTGATTTTTGGCATATGTAATGTATATAAACAGAAAATCTAATTCAAAACAATCCGTTTCTCAAAAGACATGTCCCATATTAGGTTTTACAAACTGCTCGTCAAACCTTGATTAAGAATCATGTGTCAGGCGAACTTGACTCGGATTTTAATCCCAACTATATCAGGGTTGGAAGGATTTAAGGGAAAGAGGAAAGCTAGCTACGCTTATAAACTAAGACATGTCCCATATTGCGTAGCTCATAAACTTATTAGGTTTTTTCAAAGACCAAAAAAAGAAAAAAAGAATGTATGCCAACGATTCACCATCGGAATAACACATCTATTCTCAGCTTATGGTCTCCCAGGCACTCACTCATAGTGCGGAAAGCTCCAAAAAAGCAAGAGTTTGTCAAATTAGCAATCAGTTTAAAAAAAGGCACAATTTTAAACTCTTTCAATGTCAAAAAGAGAATCCAGATATTCATAACAAAAACAATGCCTGTGCAAATTCCCAGTAGTTTTGAACAAAAAATCTTAAATCACATTGACCTGATTAACACATTCCATAGGAACATGAACAAAAATCATTACCTATAAGGTCCACTACCAGTTATTCAAAATGGGTGACGTTTCTTCGCACTTTTTTTCTTGTTTCAGCTCCTTAATTTATCCCAACTTCAATTGCTTCATTACAACAGTTTGTCCAGTCTAAGCTGAGTGGAAAAAAAAAAAAAAAAAAAAAAAAAAAAAAAAAAAAAAAAAA
>JAESVK010000165.1:493896-533587 GCA_017140935.1 Hamamelis virginiana
TGTAATTACATGAAGTCCGTACGGGGTAGGATCGGAAATCCCCCTTTCTAGGATATTTCCGTAACTGTTTCTGCGGATCATGATGGTCTGTCACTGTCCAATATCAGACCTGCAAAACCCGCAGGTTTTGCAGAGGCTGTTAGTGTAATGAGTGTCTTCTTTACAGCTGGTTTAGTAGAGATCGGGCATAACAAATTGATCGGGTATCATTTTGAAGCCTTCGAAAATGATCATAGACAGATCGGGTTCAAATTTCTTTCATGTGTCATCAATAGATCGGTAGACGGTTCCCATCCACGTGTCATTAATAGATCGGTAGACGGTATTCTTCCACTTCAGTTGCCCCCTACTTGTGAATTTTCATCATAGACGAATTTTCACAAGTACATAAGATCTTTGAGACGAGTGTTTAATTGATCGATCTGTCGCCTTGCTTTGATATCGTAGATCGGTGTAACTTGATTTCAAAGTTTTAAGTCGGTTGTGAATGTCCTTGGATCGTGTAAATTGATCGGTTCGTGTAAATCTGATTTTCGAGGCTCATGGTTTGATCGTCGATTGGCTTTTCGAGGTCAGCCGCCACTTGGGGAGCGTGTTTGGAGGCGTAGGTCTGCGGCCTCCAGCCTGTTGATGGGGAATCGTGATCGAGGTGACGGTTGGCCGTCTTAGCCGTTTTTTGGGAGTCGTGAACGAGGCGACAGCTCGCAGACCTCATCATTAGTCCCTCTTGGTTTCTTCAAACATCGCCACGTGTCTCAGCCTCATTTAACCATCTGTCGGGCCGGCTATAAAAGAGACTGCTAGGGTTTCTTCCCCCTCATTTCATCCATCTATTATTCGAATTGCTGCCGGAAAATCGTCAGAGCCTTGCCTGAGAGTTTTTCGCGAATCCAGCCTTCATCACTCTCATTTCTCAGTTTTCTCGACCTTTCTTTCCGTTTTCAAGGTATTTTCTTAACCTTTCTTTCTTCATTTTAGCATTTTCCGTTCATTTTCCCGTTTATTTCTCTTCCTCAGTATTAGAACCACTTTTCCTTTGAGTTTTCCGGCGAGTTCTTGAGTGCGCCGGCATATTTTCTTGAGTTTTCCGGCCTTTTTTCTTGAGTTTTCCGACCTTTTTTCTTGCTAGTCAAACAATTGAGCCAAGTATGTCGGGTCGGGATCCGCCTGTAGGTCGGCATAGACCAGAATTCCGAGATGGCTCTGGAGCCAGTACATCGGGATCAAGGTTCAATACCTTGGAAGTCCCTCCGATCAGAGCTATTCCACCTAATTCCGCTCAAAATCGAGAGGCCGATGAATCCCTTCCCCCAGCTCCATTTCCATTTGTTCACATTAACCTCCTAGACGAGGAAAAAGAGACCGAAATTAGGAGAGATTACCACATCCCGAACTCCGTTAGTATCCGTATCCCGGGCCCTGAGATCCGTGCCACCGATGCTCTGCCGGGCGAAGTCTGCTTCTACGAAGAGACTTTTAAGATCGGCCTTAGATTTCCTCTCCAACCCTTTATCCGAGAGGTTCTTACTAAGCTCGGGGTAACTCCCGTGATGCTCACACCGAACTCATGGAGAGTACTCCTTGGGTTCATGGTATTGTGGAGATCGCTCGGATGGGAGCCGAACTTCTACGAGTTGAGATGCATGTGCTACTTGAAGGAGAATGCTCGGGCATCTCCTGGATGGTGGTACTTGGGCAACCGAAAACACAAACCGGGCATCGGTGATCTTCCCTCTTCCATAAAAGGGTGGAAGAATAGTTACTTCTTCGTCAGCGGCCCAGGATGGGAGTTCGGGGCCGACGAAGTGCATAACTTCGCTATTCCAAGGGAATGGAGGCCCGAACCAGGTAGTTTAGATCGGGATACAATTGCTTGATTTTTTTTTTTGTTTTTCGCTTTAATATATACCCCTGTGTCCGATCTAACAACATTTTTGTCTGCAGTTGACAAGATTTCCCGTTGCCCCGTTTTACCTGATCGGACCATCGGTCGGATCGACCGCTTGTGGAGGGAAGAACGAGGGTTCAACGGTCTTCGAGACGACAGGACCTGGAAACCGTTTTATCTTGCTTATCAATTCGAAGTTCATCCCACCGAACTAGTGCCCTGCCTTTTTAGGAGCATCACCATAGACGGTCGTCAAATAGAACCCCTTCTTCAGCAATATCGGAGGTTTTCAATTACTCCAAGAGATCGGGAAAAAGAGCTCGAAATCTTGAAAGTGCTTGAAGACCGAAAGCAAAGACAAAAGAACAACAAAAAGAAAAAAAGAGGTATCCCGATCTCGTGACATATAAATATTTTCGTAGACTATTTTCTAATCGGGATACCTTTTTTGCAGGCATGGACATCGATTTTGACGATGTTCTGGCGGGGGCTGCGGTTCCTCCCGGGTCTTCTTCGACCCTAGTAACTGTTGCTCGAGCCTCGGCGCAACCGGCTCGGAAGAAGAAACGACCGGCAGAAGAAGTTCCTACTGCCATGCCGGTCGTTACGAAGATCGGGTCTGGATCTGGTGATGGCTCAGGTCTGGGATCCCGACCCTCTCGTGCCGCTGCTGGGGAATGGTTCAGTGCTGGACTAGGCGCCCCTCTAAATCTTTCGGGTCTCACGGTCGGCAGTTCGTTTATGAACAGCCCGACTCTGAGCCTAAAAGCTTTTGAAGGTCTCCTGGGCCCGGTTGACCAAGAGACCCTTTGCAAAATGGCGCCGAACGAGATCTCCGAGCAACTTGCTCACTCGGCCATTAAGGTAATTTTCCTTCTGTTTTGGTCTTTCAAGCTTTGTCGGGTGACTTTCTCCTCATAATACGTTTGTATTTTTCAGAGTGCCTTTCTTGGGCTTCATTCCCTCCGAGCAGCACCGGAGGCGAGAAGAGCCAAAGGCAATGCTGAAGTCATTACAAGAAAACTGAAGGAACAAGTCGAACAATCTGCCGAAGAGGTTCGGGGTCTCAAGACCTCATTGGAGCTTGAGAAGATAAGATTAAAGGATCGGGAGGAGGAGTTTAAAAAGAGAATTGAGGCTCTTGAGGCCGATCTTCTGCGAGCCAAGGAGGCCGAAAAAGAGATAGCTGAGAAGGCAGTTCAGGACTACCGATCTTCTCCAGAGTTAAAAAATCTCGTGATCAAGACAGCCAGCCCTTTCCTTGCTAGGGGTTTCAATTTGGCAAAGGACTTTGTTGCGAAGCTTATGCCCGAGGCTGATCTTTCTATGGTCACTCTGGAGGAGATCAAAAGGCAGCGAGATGCAGCCAAAACCCCCGCCGATCCTCCTGCAGAAGAGGATGAAGATGCTACGATCAGTGATCGTGAGGGTACGGGCCAAAATATGCCGATTTCTCAGACTCCTGCCGATCCTTCTAATCCAATAGAGCACTCTGATACCCCGACCTCTAAGGATCAGATGATCCATGTAGATGACTGATGTAATTTTTCTTTTCCTCTTTTTTGGCAACAAAATGTACTGAACTTCTTAATTTGAATGAAATGAAAATTTTTGGTGCAATTTCTGTCGTATTGCTTTGACTTTTTAATTCGTTGATGCCCCCAAGTTCGGGGTTATGATGTAGAATTTAACTATCGTAGACCGAACTTTTTAATCTTGTTCGTTCAATTATCTGGGATGGATACCGTAGTACCTGGGGGTAACGTTAGGACGTTTAACCCCCGATTAATTTTTTGATCAATGAGCAAACTATTAGTGATTTGCTAGCCCGAGTTTGGGTCGGGACTTCCATGTCGAATGCACCTAAATTTATAGAATAATAATTGACTAAGGCAAAAAATTCTAACAAGGTAAAAACATCGGGAAGAAAAAATAAAAAATAAAAACACAAACAACAATCAAGCAATAATAGATGCATATGGAGAAATAATATAAACACAAAGATCGGCAAGTAATCATGATCGGCAAGTAATCAGAGAAAGGAAGTATATATATTGAAAAAAGAAAAAACATACAGACAAAATCTAAGTGATATAGTTCGGGAGGATGAGTCCTCTATTGGTAGTACTTCTTGAGATGTGCGGCGTTCCAAGGACGCTTAAGCAATTTTCCTTGAAGATCGGTAATCCAGTAAGTGTTCTATTGTAGTGCCGAACTTTGTACGGCCCTTCCCAGTTAGGTTCGAGCTTGCTAGGATTTAGGACTTTTTTAAGGACGAGGTCACCAGATTGAAAATGCCTCACTTTCACGTTCTTATTGTAAGCCCGAGCCATTTTTTGTTTGTAGGCGGCCATCCTGAGTCGGGCTGCCTCTCGTTTTTCTTCCAACATGTCTAGATTGTAACGAAGTTCGCGATCATTTTCTTCAGCATTGAAAACCTCGATACGGTAAGATGGCATGCCGATCTCAACGGGAATTACTGCTTCAGTTCCGTAGGTAAGAGAGAAAGGGGTTTCTCCCGTTGAAACCCGACTGGTGGTATGATATGCCCACAAGACTGATGGGAGATCGTCCACCCATAAACTTTTGGCCCTTTCCAGTCTTTTTTCCAAGGAATGGATGATTGTTCGATTGGTGACCTCGACCTGACCATTGGCTTGGGGGTAGCCCGGTGAGGAAAAGTTATTTTGAATACCTAGATCGGTACATAACTTTCGCAGTCCGGCATTATTAAACTGAGTCCCGTTGTCGGCGATCAATACACGCGGTATCCCGAATCTGCAGATGATGTTTTCCCAAATAAAGCTTCGGATACAGCTTTCGGTGATTCGGGCTACAGGTCGGGCTTCTACCCATTTAGAGAAGTAATCAATCGCCACTATCAGGAATTTCTTTTGATCCCTCGCGTTCGGGAGGGGGCCAACAATATCAATCCCCCACTGTGCGAATGGCCAAGGACTTGAGATCGGGGTAAGGAAAGTAGGAGGTTGATGCGGAATTGGGGCGAACCTTTGACATTTGTCACATTGTCTGACCAAAGTCTTGGCATCTTTCTCCATATGAGGCCAGTAGTAACCTTGCCGCACTGTTTTCTTTATGAGTGATCGTGCTCCTGCATGATTACCGCACACTCCTTCGTGAATTTCACGCAGAACATAGTTGGCTTCATCCGGCAAAACACATCGGAGACAAGGTCCGTAGAAAGACCGTCGGTAGAGGTTACCATTAATGACGCAATAACGAGCAGCCCGACTTTTAACTCTTCGTGCTTCGGCTCGATCTGTTGGAAGTTTACCAGTGATGATATAACCTTTGATTGGATCCATCCAAGTTGGATCGGTAGTTATAGTTAAGATCGGAATCTCAAGTGTATCAATCACTGGACGTTTGGCAAGCTTTATAACTATTGATCTTGGCAGATCAGTCTGGACAGCTGAAGCCAAGTTTGCCAATGCGTCGGCGTGACAGTTTTCCTCTCTTGGAACTTGGCTGATAGAGGCTGACATAAATTTACTCAAGGCTTCTTTGGCTTTCTCTAAATACTTTTGCATCGTTGGTTCTTTGGCCAGGTAGATTCCATTGATCTGATTCACCACCAGCTGGGAGTCGCTGAATATATGCACATCACGAACAATAAGATCGGCAGCCATTTGTAGTCCAGCTAACAGTGCTTCGTATTCCGCCTCGTTGTTTGTGGTTTTAAAACAGAGCCTCAGGGCTAGCTCTATTTTTTCTCCCTCGGGTGAAATGAGCACTATTCCGGCTCCCGATCCTTTGGAGTTTGAAGATCCATCCACGAAAAGATGCCAGGCATGCGAATTTCTTGTATTTCCGGATGATGATTGGATCGGGATGATCGAAGTATTTTCTTCAGCCTCGGAAGTGAATTCCGCAATGAAGTCAGCCAGTGCTTGACCCTTTACAGCCAATCGAGGTCGGTAGTCGATATCGAATTCACCGAGTTCCACTGCCCATCTTACCATTCTTCCCGACGTGTTAGGTCGGTGTAAAATTTGCCTCAAAGGTTGATCGGTTAATACTACAATAGGGTGAGCTTGAAAGTATTGTCTTAATTTTCTAGCTGAGGTGATAACTGAAAATGCCAGTTTTTCTAGATAGGGGTACCTTATTTCAGCTCCGACCAAGGCTTTGCTGATATAGTAGATCGGCCTTTGTCCCTCTTTATCTTCCCGAATGAGCACTGAACTGACCGCTGAAGGGGAAACACCAAGATAGAGAAAAAGGACCTCATTTTGGATAGGTTTTGAAAGGAGTGGGGGTGATCCAAGGTAGACCTTCAGTTTCTGAAAAGCTTCCTCGGCTTCTGGAGTCCATTGAAATCTTTTATTCCCCTTCAGGACTTTAAAGAACTGTGATCCTTTGTCAGAAGACTTTGAAATGAACCTATTCAGCGCGGCCATCCGACCAGTCAGGCTTTGGATTTCCTTGATAGTAGTTGGGGATTTCATCTCGAGCAAAGCTTTAATTTGATCGGGGTTAGCCTCAATCCCCCGCTCCGTCACAAGAAAGCCAAGAAATTTTCCAGATTTTACCCCGAAGGAACACTTCGTCGGGTTGAGACGCATCCCGAACCTTCGCATTATCTTGAAAGATTCATCCAAATTTTTGATATGATCGGTGGCCTTTAGACTTTTGACCAACATGTCGTCGATGTAAACCTCCATAGTCGATCCTAGAAGTAGTCCGAACATTCGCGTGACAGTTCTCTGGTAAGTTGATCCTGCATTCATGAGCCCAAACGGCATCCGTAGAAAACAAAACATGCCGATCGCCGTTATGAAAGCTGTCTTTTCTCGGTCGGAAGGATGCATCATGATCTGGTTGTAACCCGAGTAAGCGTCCATGAAGCTCAGGAGTTCATGACCAGCCGTGGCATCGACCATTTGATCAATGCGTGGGAGCGGAAAACTGTCCTTTGGGCAAGCTTTGTTCAGATCGGTAAAGTCAATGCATACCCTCCATTTTCCTGTCTTTTTCCTGACAACGACGCAGTTGGAAAGCCAGTCGGGGTGAAAGATTTCTTGTATAAAGCCAGCTTTGAGAAGCTTTTGTACTTCTTCTTGGATCGCCCTAGCCTTTTCTTCTGAAGTGACTCTCTTCTTTTGCCGGACAGGTCTGTAGGTCGGGTCAACATGTAGTTTGTGAACTGCAACATTTGGATCAATCCCAGGCATGTCCTCGTGCCCCCATGCAAATATGTCCCAGTTCTTTCTGAGAAAAGCAACCAGATCGGTCTTCATATGAGTCGAGAGTTCGGACCCTATCTTTGCTGTTTTGCTCGGATCAGTGGGGTGGATTTGTATTTCAAGAAGTCATTCCAAAGGGGTCGTCCTTGAACTGGAACTATTTTCATCTCGAAGGTCATCCATTCCAGATTCTTCCTGCTTTGATTGCTATAAACGATCGTCAGGCTTTTGGTCGGCATGATTGTCGGTATTTGAAACCTTCGAATCTGAAAGATGGCTCTGGTTTGATGGTTCTTCCCTGTTATCTAGTGAAATGTTGAAACATAAACGGGCTAGAGCTTGATCTCCTCTGACCGTACCGGTCCCATGGGAGGTCGGGAATTTGACACAAAGATGAGAAGTTGAGGCTGCGGCACTAAAATCGTTCAAGGTTGGTCGGCCGAAGATCGCATTGTATGCTGACGGACAATCGACGACCATGAAAGTTGCATCCCGAGTGGCTTGAGTGGGCTGATCTCCGATCGTGATTGGCAAGTTCGCCCATCCAAGAGGTTGTAGGGTAGACCCATTGAACCCGACCAAAGGAGTGTTGATTGGTAAGAGGTCGGCTATCCTTCTTCCCATTCTTTCATAAGCTGTGATGAATAGAATATCAGCTGAGCTCCCCGTGTCAACCAGAATTTTGCTCACCTCGTAATTTGCTATGATCGCCTTAATAACCAGGGGGTCATCATGTGGCAAGTGGACTCCTTTCAGGTCTTCCTCAGAGAAAGTTAGGAGGCCATATCTGTTTGGCCTTTGATGAGAAAGGTTATATACCCGGTCTGAAGCTGAAGAATTTGCTGATCTTGCGTACGCTTTTCTCGCCGATCTGCTTTCTCCAGCATACGTAAATCCCCCATGTATAGTGTCTATAACACCCGCAAGCCTCTGGTTTTGTTGGCCTATCCTTTGATCGGGATCCTGTTGTTTTGCGCTTGCAACCTTCGACTGATCGATGAATTCCTTCAGAAACCCCCTTTTGATGAGGCTTTCGATTTCGTTTTTGAGATCGAAGCATTCCTCGGTAAGATGGCCGTGATCCTTATGAAAGGCGCACCACTTATTCTTGTCTCTCTTTTTTGGGTCAGACCTTAAACGTAGGGGCCACTTCACATACGGCTGTGTGCCGACCGATTCAGAACGGAATTAATCGGTAATCGTAGCGGAGTAAAAGATGTAAATCTTCTTGGTGGAGAACGCCGTTGGTTGGTTGCCTCAGCCTTCTGTTTTTTGTCCGGTAGTTTCTTTTCCTCGGAGTCCCTGTCTTTCCTCTTTGGAGCAGAGTCTCGGTTCTTTTTCTCTGAGTCAAAAGCATCGTCCACCCCGATGTATTTCCTTGCTCTTTCCAGGAGCTCTGTTATGGTCTTTGGCTCCCTTTTAGCGAATGAAATCCTCAAGCTTCTGGCCCTGAGGCCCTTTATCATGGCGGCGATCGCCATTCCCTCGTTTATGTCATCTATCTCGAGGAGGGCCGAACTAAATCGTCGAATGTAGGATTTCAGGGTCTCCTCCTTCTCCTGCTCGAGGTTCAGAAGATGAGTCGTGGGTCGCTTAGGTCGGTTGCTGCTAACAAAATGAGCGGCGAATGCAGAGCATAGACTCTGGAAAGTGCTGATCGAATTTGGAGCCAGTCTCTGGAACCAAGTTCGGGCTGGTCCCTTCAAAGTCATTGGGAAGGCTCGGCACATAATCGGATCAGCAATACCTCTTAGGTACATGTGATCTTTGTATGTCATGATGTGTTCTCTTGCGTCGGTGGTCCCATCGTAAGGATCGATGATCGGTAGTTTGAACTTGTCGGGTAAAGGTTCACGTAGAACCTTGGAAATGAATGGGGAAGATTGATGTTCCTCCCTGGGTCTATTTTCTCTCGCTTGCTCCCCTCCCCTGGGATACGGAGTGAACCGTGTAGTTTCTCGCCGAGGCCTCTTCAACCTTGATCCTCCTGTTCCCTGAGAACGTTCATCCTCACGTTCACGGTGTTGTTCAAGGTTCGTAGGTCGTCTTCTCGATCCAATTTCAGAACTACTTCCTTCATCCTCTTGATGTTCGCTCCGATTTTCATGAGGTGCCGATCGTCTACTTTCAACCGCCATTCTCCTCGGGGGTGGTAGTTGCCGTGCTATTTCCTGCCCTCTGGTGTGTTGAGGAAATGTTGGAATCGGTGGTTGGTTTGGAGGAGAGTGGTTGTGAGCTTCGTGCGACAAGAGCCTTTCTTGTTGACGAGTTAAGGTTTGGATGATGAGGGTCATGCTCTCCATTTGTTTCTGCATGTTTAGGAAATGGAGTTGATATGGGTCGTTGGAGGAAGACCCTATGTCGTATCGAGCAGGTGGTAATATTTGGGGTTCATGATGTTGGCTTGGCTCTTTGTTTGTTGAGGGTGGCCTTTCCGATCTCTCGTGTGCATCGTCGAGAGGCGAGTTGTCGATTTGAGGTAAATCGGCCTGAGTGTTTGCCGTGATCGGAACGTTAAGGTCATCGTCGTTCAGTACCCCGGATCTAGTAATCACCATGGTTGATGTTGGATGAATAGGCGCCGAAAGATTAATGCTATCGGCCCCAAGGTGGGCGCCAAACTGATGAGGTCAAAAAGTGGAGAAGGTGGAATATGTCCAAATCGAGGACTGAAACGGTGTATTTTCTTGGTACTTGCACCGGTGTGGTACTCGACCTGAAAACCTCCGACGGTCAAGTCAGTACACAAAGATAAGAAAACAGAGAGAATGTTTCAAAGTTGGGTAGGGTTTTTTTTAGTGCATACCTCGTATTGGATGTGACCTTTTCCTTTTATAGAGGTTGGTCGCGTGTTGTAATTACATGAAGTCCGTACGGGGTAGGATCGGAAATCCCCCTTTTTAGGATATTTCCGTAACTGTTTCTGCGGATCATGATGGTCTGTCACTGTCCAATATCAGACCTGCAAAACCCGCAGGTTTTGCAGAGGCTGTTAGTGTAATGAGTGTCTTCTTTACAGCTGGTTTAGTAGAGATCGGGCATAACAAATTGATCGGGTATCATTTTGAAGCCTTCGAAAATGATCATAGACAGATCGGGTTCAAATTTCTTTCATGTGTCATCAATAGATCGGTAGACGGTTCCCATCCACGTGTCATTAATAGATCGGTAGACGGTTCTCTTCCACGTGTCATTAATAGATCGGTAGACGGTATTCTTCCACTTCAGAGGGAGAATTAAGGGTTTGGGGAAGAGGGGAGAAGCAAGAAGAGCAGTGAGAGTGGAGGTGTGAGTCGTAGAGAGAGAAAGCGAGGGGAGAGAGTGGTGGGGTTATGTCTTCGCCTATGTCTACGTCTTCGCTCGCTCTCATCTCCATCTTGGCATCGCTAGACGCTAGGTAATTAACTGGCATGTTACCGTTAATATTTTTTTTGGACAGAAATATTTTCATAAAATTTTGAAAACTACTATTATACCACTTAACGGTCAACTTTTGAGTATGAGGATTTTTAGTGCTTGTTTGGAAAGAGAAGTAGAAACAAAATAAGTTGTTTTTGGTACCTAAAAGCACAAGTTAGGTGTGTTTGATTAAAACAAGAGAAGTAAAAAAAAGTAAAAAATATATTTTTTTGCACTTAAGGGGGCGTTTGGTTGGGGGTAAAGTGCTATGTAATGTAATCTGAGATTACATTACACAGCTTAAATCATGTTTGGCGCGTTATGGAGTGGATGTAATCCACTTTACGGGTGTAATCTATCATGAAGAAAGGCTGTAAAATGGATTGCAGACTTCAACCAATGTATTCTGAGTAATGTAATGTAATCTACTTTACAGTCAATTAAATTACATGGCTACCAAACGCATTTCTGGGTAATGTAGTGTTATTCTGGATAATGTAATGTAATCTACTTTACAGTCAATTAAATTACATGGCTATCCAAACGCATTTCTGGGTAATGTAATGTAATCTGACTTCACATTCCTTACTCATCCAAACAAGTGGGATGTAATTTGGAATGTAATTTAAATTACAAATGTAATCAAATTACACTGTAATCTACTTTACAGTCAATTAAATTACATTACATTACAGGCAACCAAACGCCCCCTAAATGCATGAAGTACCTAGGGACATGTTTCTCATAAAATTACAAGTTGTGTTTGGTTAGTAAAATTTGCAAATACCAACTCTACCCTCGTAGCATCAACTTTACAAAAATTAAAATTCCTTCTCTGTCCCCAACCTTGCTAAGACTCTCATGAACTTCACTTACCTTTATATTAATATTTATATGAAACATAGTTAAATTTACTATCTTATTTATAATTTTATTGCCAAGTAGAAAAAGAAAAAAAAAAAAAAAACACTCTTTTGGAAAGGTAATAGTGTCAATTCAGGATTATAAGAAGCTTTATCAGATGGTATCCAAGCAGGCAATAAAAGCAAGTCAACAACACTTTTAAAATACAATTTCCAAAAATAACTGACTTTTATTTCTATTTAAATAGACTTCTATTTTTCTTTTACTTTTATTTTAAAAGCATAAATAGAAGCTATCCCAAACGAGCCCTTAGCAACTTTGAGAATCCTAATAAAATGTAGGGATTAGGAATTATGTATATTTCTAGGGATTGACGATTATACATTTTTTGGGGGATTATGTTTATTTGTGGTATTACATATAAAATTTGAACAAAAGGGCATTTTCATAAAAATATGGCCATAGGTGCATTTCTATAAATAACAATAAGGCCAGTACGTTTACATAATTATTGCAAAATATGGATTTATTTCCGTAAAATATCCTTAATTTAATTTTGGGTGATTTTATTGCGACCCACGTACATAGATTGTTAGTGGCACCCATTTGCTATCTACCTGACCACTAAAATTTAAAAATATATTTTTTAGTACGAGTACGTACACCCTCCCTAATACCGAAAATAACCCAAACTCAATTAATTTTAAAATACTTATTACTTCTTACACCCACATAAATAAATAAATAATTCAAAAATATACATTTTCTTCTTCACTCCATGAACTTTTGAAGGCAAGAAGCATCCCATTTCATTTTATGCATCTCATTTTGTATCTACTACCACATATAGCAGAACCCATTTTTAGAAATCCTAAGTTTCTTCACTAGCCTTTTACAATTATGAGATGTTCGTTATTGAACTTTCATGTGATGTTCAGCACGGTTCTATTGAACATATAAGCATGTTCAGTATAGCCTATTGAATATCTACGTCTGTTTGATAAGGCCTATTGAATATATAAACATGTTCAATAGGACTTGTTAAACATTTTAGTCTGTTCAGTATAATCTATTGAACATTGATTGATGTTCAATATTACAGGTTCAAACAAAAATACGAACTAAAGATAAAAAAAATCTTAAAAAATATAAATCATATTTGAAAAAATGCAATTTTTTATTGTTAGAATCCTCCCATATGACCAATTTATTGTCCATTGATCAATAAATACATTTTTCTGATAGAATTTTTAGGAATTGATTATGAAAATGTTGGGGTTTGTGAAAGTAGGGTCTATGAAAAAAAATATGCATGTAGAAAGGAGATGGTGGGTGTAGAAAGTAGTAGGATTTTATTTATTTATTTTATTTAATATTGCTTTTAATAGTAATACAAGTGAGTATAATAATAATAAAAAATTATTAATTGATGAATACCATTAACAATTTATGTGAATGGTAATAGAATCACCCTTTATTTTTTATAAAAACTTTTGTATGCATCGAGTTGGCATGATGAGTTACTATGGAGATTTGAGTTCAACTTGCTTTGTATAATGATATAATCTATTCGTGAGATCATGGATTTGATAGTAATTTTACATGACATGTCAGTAAAGTGAAACTTAAAAAAAAAAAATTGTTAGTGAGTTGGTGCAAAAAGATTAATAAAAATAGCATAAAATCTTGTATGTTTTGACAAAAATAACTTTAATTAATTAGACTCGTGAACCTCAAATCAAATCTCAAAACCTTGATTACATTTAATTTCGTATGAAAGATTAGAAGGTAATAGATTTAATTATCAAAATGATGTACCAAGTCACTTCCCTCAGTCAGACAGACAGCATAGATTCCCCATTTCTAATGAATTGTAATCACCTATGTTCTCATTAGTGTACAAAATCTAATAGTAGAGGCTATCACTTAGTCACTTCCCACTACCACGGTCCGATGAGAAAAGTAGCGTGACACGTATTTCAATTCATGACCAGCTCCGAAACAGAGTTTTACGTGCCTGATCTGGTTGCCATAGCTCAAATGATATCTTAACAAATTTCAATCACCCTTTCTTTCTGAAAGAGTTCGGATTGTAGTTACTGTTCTAGCGTGGTCATACTTACACTAAGATTTCACTAAAGAGTAAAAATTAATAAAAATTCAAAAAATCTGAACCAATTTTAGAAATAACAAAAATAAGAACTTTTAGATCTCTTCAAGGCCTTGTGTGGTGTCATCTCAACGGCGGTTCACTTCGTGGTGATTACCATGTACATCACCAACAAATCCAAACTCGATTTTAAGGATCAGGTTCCTGACATGCACATACTTCATACTCATGGTTTGATACGCAGTTTGTAAAACCCGACGTGGAATAGATATTTTGAGAAACCATCTGTTGGATTAGGTGTTTAATTTATACACATCATATATACAAAAACCACATTGATCTAAGATTACTTTTTAAAAAATGTAACAGTTTGCTTTTTTGAAAAACCAACCATTGGCTTATATGTAATGTATATAAACTGAATACCAAATCCAAAACAGCCGGTTTCTCAAAAGACATGTCCCATATTAGGTTTTACAAACCGCTTGTCAAACCTTGATTAAGAATCATGTGTCAAGGGACCTGACTCAAATTTTAATCCCGACTATAGTAGGGTTGGAAGAATTAGGGAAAGGGGAAAGCTACGCTTATAAACTCAGGCATGTCCCATATTGCGTAGCTCATAAACTTGGTAAGCTTTTTCAAAGACCAAAAAAAGAAAAAAAAAATGTATGCCAACGATTCACCATCAGAATAACACATCTATTCTCAGCTAATGGTCTCCCAGGCACTAATAGTGCGGAAAACTCCAACAAGGCAAGAGTTTGTCAAATTAGCAATCAGTTTAAAAATAGGCACAAGCCACCCCAGAATCATACGATGCAAAAATACACTATTTTAAACTCTTTCAATGTCAAAAAGAGAATCCAGATATTCATAACAAAAACAATGCCTGTGCAAATTCCCAGTAGTTTTGAACAAAAAATCTTAAATCACATTGACCTGATTAACACATTCCATAGGAACATGAGCAAAAATATTAGCTAGGAGGTCCACTACCAGTTATTCAAAATGGGTGACGTTTCTTCGCACTTTTCTTGTTTCAGCTCCTGTATCCCAACTTCAATTGCTTCATTACAACAGTTTGTCCAGTCTAAGCTGAATGGATTGAAAAGGAAAAAAAAAAAAAGATAAGAAAGAGAGAGAAAGATAGATTTAACTTTTAAGGGCCTCTCACAGCAAGTAGAAATCTCAAAGAGCTACACTGCAACGACTTCATTACAAAGGGTAAAAAGAAACAAGCTTACCATGAAAGCTATTGCTTAACTTTCAGTGTGGCCTCTATGCGTTCAATGAGCTGATTTGCATTCAAAGCTCCTTCCTGGAAATTATTGAACAGAATTGGTCATGAAGAAATTAGAACTCAAAAAATCAAATAAAATAACAATGCTACGTAACTACAGGGATATCCAAGGTCTCCTTTAGTGGATAATGCTATTGCAGCCCACCAGCAGTTTAACTACACATGGTAGAGATGCAGAAGATTCTCGGCAATTTTACAATCAAGATCTCCTCCTATGCCAAGGAATGGACCTTGATTGTGTCAGTGCCAATTTATCTTTTGACTGGGTAGAGAATGCAATTTCATTAGACAATTTACAGTCTTCTTACAGGTGGTATCTTATCCTCAGGCATGTGTGGGAGGGCAATTGTAAGGATCATTCATGATAGTTTTCAGACAGAGCTTTTATGTGTCTTCAGAAATATAAAACTGTACTTAAAGATGTAGAAAAAATATATACAAGTTCTACTTACAAAGCGATCATAAGGTTCCCCATCCTTAAATAAGATGAAAGTAGGCAACGCTTCTATTTTGTACTTATCAGCAATGCTTGGGTATTTCTCAGTATCAATTTTTACCACCTGGATCGTATCTTTTAGTGTAGCACTGACTTCATCAAGGATCGGAACCATGAATTGACATGGACCGCACCTGCAAACCAGAGCTCAGGTTACGTTTCTTATGGAATTTTTCAAATTCAACGTATAATGGTATGGATGTCTACCATGGAATAGGACTCAACTTGATTAGCTATTATTTATCCTAAATTTTAGCTATTATTTAAGTTCAATTTGATTTTAATTATTCTCCTTTGTCCAATACTTGCTAGCAATAGATATTTCTACACTCATTCCCTCGAGAAAACCTTAACTGCGAGCCCCACCCAAGTTCTTTAACCAGTTGTTTGAATACAGTTTTGTTTAAGAACTCAATGTTCACTAACAAGACAACAATGATTATGATATATAGGCTTAGAAAACTAAAGGTTATACTTTGTACCAATCAAGTGATTTTGCAGCTAACTTGTCACTAAGATAATTATATAGACTTAAAATGAAATAAGAGCCATCTCTGTTAATGATCATTCTATTTATAGGAAGGGGCGCTTTTTTCTTTCTTTCTTCTTCTTCTTTTTGTTTTTTTGGAGGAGGGGGGGTAGTTGGAGGGAACTTACCAAGTTGCATAGAAGTCAACCAATACAGGTTTGGCAGAATTTGCCAGCAATTCATCCAAGGAAGAAAATGTTTGTTTCTTTGCTTCAACCTACAGAAATTAATTGGCGAAAGACATAAATACACTATTATTTACAAAAAACAGTTTGAACTTGGTAGGTCAGCCATAGCTAAATTTTCCAAAAGTACAAATGCCAATACTGCAAGTATGAAACAAAGCTAATTTTAACACAGTTCCAATATAATCAAATCAAACAACTTTTTGCTGCATCCACAATCATTCCAATAGAAAGAAAGGTAAAAGTTTAAGATGAAGTTTGATAAACTGGAGAATAGAAAGAGCCATGTGATGGACTCCAAGTTACTCATCATCACTAGAACCTCACTTCCAGCGTACTTGACTGCATATGGATGACTAAAAAAGGGATACACAACCGCCAGACACCACTTAGCTGAGATCTAATAGGTGAGTAACTGTTTAAAATGCCCAATACATGGATATTTATCCCTAGTTTTAATTAGCTGTCCAATACCAAGTTCTACAGTCTCCACTGTCCTGCCCCCATTGCTTTTTGGATATTTATCCCTTCCATTAAGTTTGTTTTAATTAGCTCTCCAATAACAAGTTCTACAGTCTCCACTGTGACCCCGTTGCTTCACTTCTTTTTTTTTTCCCCCTTCCTGGCTAAGACCCACCTAGAAGGCAATTAGCAAAGCGGTCCAGATTAGAACATTAATGGAACAAGTGTAAAGTTTAGATAAAATGTTCGCTAGATTGGTGTAATGAGGCATAGACACATACAATAATGTCAGAAGGATTTATAAAAACGTCAACAGATATTGAATAGTTCTCTATTCTAAATTCCGTTAATGATTCCTTACACAGCAGAAGAGGAAACAACATAATTTGGTATTTTATATTCTGCTAGAAGATAGTATGACTTAGATAGGCAGCACGATGTGCCAAAGGAGAGGGATAGAAAGACACCTCAAAAAAAAAAAAATCCCTGCCCATCCCCCCAGGATATGGAATCCTACTCGTCATATGATACCAAAATTTTCACTTTTCAGCCCTCTAAAGTTGGACAAAAATTGACATCAACTGAGACACTTTAACCTTGTCGGGCTAATCCGTAAGATCTGAAGAAACCCCTTCAAAGTTCTGAAGTTCCTTTCTTTCCAAATAGCCACAAAAAAAAAAGAAAAAAAAAAAAAAAAAAAAGCAAGCAAGCAGAGAAATTCTGTAGCAACTTCACTTTTAAGACATAAGCTTCAGTCAATTAGACCAAAATGGATTCCCAAGCTACTGCTAGTAATAAAGGATAAGTATATAATTATTAGGTGATATTTAGGAATCTCAAAAATGATCAGGCTGCTGTTCAATTATTGCAAAGCAAAGATGAAGGCTCAAAACTTGCTAACAAAATTCAAACAATTCTAAATTAAGAAAGCAAGATTTGTCAAATTCCATAGAACTGAAATTCCAAAACCAATTCTAGTTCTGCACAACCAAACGAAGCCTAAGAAATTCGCATCAGGTAAAACCAGTCCTTCTATATATCAGTACAATTCTAAAAAAGAAAAACAAAAGACTCATCCCACTAATATTCGTATCAAATTCCAACAATATTAAGCTAAGAGCTTGTTAAGTGCCTAGCTGTTTCAATTTTAGGGCTTTTGCTCGTTAAGTGCCTAGTTGTTTCAATTTTCTAAAACTTTTCTTTGTGAAAGAGCTCGCTAAGCTGTTTCAATTCTAGGGCTTTGAAAGACAATTACCAGAGGAAGGATTCGAGGCCGCGAGGAAGAAGAAAACCCTCTATTCCCGATTCGAAAACGCCGAAGCTGTACTGGAAATTGCAGTGAGCTCAAAGAAGACAGCTTCGTAGAAGAAGAAGAAGAAGAAGCTCTCGAGTGTTCCGTATTCAACGAACGAATTGAAATCGCCGCCATAGAAATCGCCATTTGTAGTCTTCACTCTCTCAGATAATCGAAAAACGTAAAATATCTGTTTTCCCGAGAAATGTGGAAGAACACAGAGAAACAAACAAAGAATGAAAGATACCGTGTGGAGTTAACGATCTCTCTCTCTCTCTCTCTCCGGTGTCGATATTTTTTATTATTTCATTTTGGGGCAAAAATAAAAAAGAATGATCTGGTGTGTTATGTAGTATGATAATGTGAGCAAAACAATGGGATGTGCCACCAGAGAAAAATAATAATAATCATGATTTGGATTTTGGAATCGAACGATGTGAAATGAAGGTGTATTATTTATATTTTGAATTGTTAGCGTTGCTGATATGTGAGAGTAGTTGATAGGTTCCACTTAACCTTCTGATGGGACCATAGGCTCCTACCAACCCAATTTGGTAGAGTCCAGAGATTTGAGACTGGACAGTGAGACTTTAGCTGGCGGGCAATCCTCGTGTCCATGGAGAATTTTTAATCCAACCATGGGAATTGTCAACTAATATATATATATATATATATATATATATATTTTTTTTTTTTTTCTATACAGATATCCTCAACCACCAAACTGATATCTTCACTTTAAAAAAAGAAAAAGAAAAGATTTTCGAGCTCCCACTCACATTATATAATCCAGCTCATTTTAATGTATTATGTACTTTTGTAAGGTTACTTGTAGAATATATTTTAAAAATCCGACTGTTTGATAAAATATTCCACATATTAATATCGTGGATGTAAAAAATTATAGTGATCCAATGACCGGTTTTTTAAAAAAAATTGGCTGCAAAAATTGTGACATTTCAAAGAATACTTCTGTAAGGTTACTTGTCAAATATATTTTTAAAAATTCGATTGTTTGATAAAATATTCCTCATATGAATGTTGTGGATGTAAAAAATTATAGTGATCCAATGACCAGTTTTTGAAAAAAAATCGACTATAAAAATTGTGACATTTCAAAAAAAGAAAAAAAAAAAGACAGTTTTTCATTGTGACACTTTTCAAAAATCGATAGTTGGATCATAGTGATTTTTGTCAAACATGATGTTCATAAGAGGGGTATTTAATCTAACTGTCAGTTTCTCAGAATATGATATGCAACTGGCGCTATGAAAAACTGTGCTTTTTTTTATTTGAAATGTCACAATTTTGAGGTCAGTTTTTTTAAAAAACTAGCCATTGGATCATCGTGAATTTTGGCGGTCATGACATTCATAAAATGAATATTTTATTCAACAGTCGATTTTTCAAAATATATTATGTAACTGACCTTATAGAAGTGCATAATATATTAAAATGAGTGGAATTTTGTTATAGTGGCAAAATTTCAATTTTGTCCTTATGTAATGTGAGTGGGAGCGCAGGAGGATGTCCATGGAGCGTGTATATCATCTCTCTTTAAAAAAGCTAAATTTACATATTGAATCCTATACTGTCAATGAAAAATATTTTGCACTTACTATCAATTGTGACACATGGTCAATGTACTATCAATTTGCAATAGAATGCATCATTCTATCAACTAATCACCGTCTCTGTGATAGAAAGAAAGTCACGTTCATTTATGTATTCACTTAATGTTGATGAAAAAAATGTCTTCACATGAACGCACTTCACTTTATTTTTATTGTTAAAACGATGTCCGGTTAGATGACAGAATGATGCAATTTATCGCAAATTGATAGAATAAGAGGTCAATGTGGCACAATTGATATATAGTTCAGGAACATAAAGCGTTTTGTACTATTAGTTATGAGGGTTAATTCGTAATTTTCCCTTTTAAAAAATAATACCACAAGACATGCAATTTTGAAATTTGATCGAGCTTTGTTTGGAATAAAATTATCTATTTAAATTTTTTTTCAGTTAATTGATAGATAATAAAAGTCTATGAACATTAATGTCCCAAATTGCATGTCTTGAAATATTACTATTTTTAAAATAAATATTAGTTTGAAATATTGTAGGACGTAGCAAGTGGAATGTGTGAGCCCTAGAGGGCCATAGACAGGGTTGCAAATGAGTCGAGCCGCTTACGCAAACGCATTTGATAAAGGCTCGGCTCAAGTTCATTTATTTATTAAACAAATCGAGCGTAAGCCTCAATCTTAGGCTTGTTTATGTTCACGAACAAAGCTCATGAATAGGCTTGCAAACATGTCTGTGAACAAGGCTCATGAACAGGCTCGTGAATATGCTCATGAACAGGCTCGTTGACAAGCTCGTGAATATGATCATGAGCAGGCTCATAAATAGGCTCGTGAATAGGTTCGTTCTATCATTGTTTTTATTCCAAACTCTCATGTATAAAAAATATGTAAAAGTAAAATCAATTTTTTATTTTACATACTCTTTACCTTTTTTAATATAAAAAATAAATTAAGTTAAAAGTAATTTTTATTTTATATCCCCGTCCACTTGATCTAAGGAAAATTTTAATATGTGAAGAGATCGATGGTTTGAACATAATTATAAAAAGACAAAAATCACAATTATCCAACGGTCGGTTTTTGAAAAATGCCAATGTGAATAATTGTCAGTTTTGTTCTTCAAAATATCACAAATCTTCCATAGCCATTATTCAAAAACTGATCGTTGGATCGATATAATTTTTTGTGAGCCAACTGAAAAATGCCAATGTGAATAATTGTTTGTTTTGTTCTTCAAAATATCACAAATCTTCCATAGCCATTATTCAAAAACTGACCGTTGGATCGATATAATTTTTTGTGAGCATGGCATTCAAAAGGAGTTCATCTAATCCAAGAGTAGGTTTTCCTAAATGCCATTAATTGTTGGCTATGCTCAAGCAATCTCATGCAACTTCGTATCAGGTGCAACTTGTTATTGACTGTCTTAGGTTTCATGTGTAGGGCTAATTGCACAGCATATTTCTAAAAACCCACCGTTAGTTGTTGGCTAATTGCACAGCATATTCCTAAATGTCATTAGTTATTGGCTATACTCAGGTTTCATATTTGAAAAATTGACCGTTGGATAAAATACCCATCTTATGAATGTCATGCCTGCCAAAAATCATGGTGATCTAACAATTGGTTTTCAAAAAATCTGACTATAAGACTGTGATTTTTTTTTTTTATCTTCGAAATATCATAATTTTGCAATCAGTTTTTCCGAAAATCGAATGTTGTTGGATCACCGTAATTTTTAGCACCCATGATATTCATAAGATGAGTATTTTATCTGATTGTCGATTTTTCAAAATATGATATGCATCTATGAAAATGCATAATATATTTAAATAAAGTCAAAAATAAAAAAATAAGCTGTCAAAGATTAGTAAGTTAATAATAAAAATAATCTCTCTAAAAAATCCCCCCACTCACTTTCTCTCTCTCTCTCTGGTTGCCATGAACATGATTAGCGCGCTCTCTCTCTCAGGGACGTAGCCAGGAATTCGAGTGAGGAGGGGCGAATTTTAATTAATTGTTAATAGTTTATCCAAATTTAAAAATCGATAATGTTAATTTGTTCAATTTTTTTTATCCTATTAGTTTGAGGTAAAAAAAAAAATTGCAAAAAATTATAATCCATTGATATTTGATAAACAATATTCAATACATTTACAATTGTCCTCAATGGGGTCCTATATTTTGAAGCGTTATATGATGGCATCATTAGAGCATCTCCAATGCATTTATGACATTTGGTGTGCTAATGCCAAAATTTGGCGCCTCAAATGGCGTCAATATCAAATTTTGGCGCATATGTGTTTTAATACATTAATGTTGTATTTTGGCATTTCTCATTTAAAAAAAAAAAAAAAATTACTTGGCACAAGTGCCAAATTTGGTAGCCCTACGTACCATGTATTGTCAAAATTTGGTATCTCAAGTGGCACATCATTGAAGCAACTTATTTGGATGTCAATACCATACATTTGGAGATGCTCTTATCAATACTATTAAATGTCATTCTCTCAATAAATACAACCAAGCTATCATCAATGAAGCTATTAAGGAATTGTCAAATACATAACAACAAATTTAAAAAACAAAAAAAAGGGAAGGAAAGTAAAATGGAGGGGGTCAAAAATGATTGAGGAGGGGCAGATTCAAAATTTTTATAATTTATAGGGTATAAATTGATTTATTAAAAAATTGAGGGGGGGGGGGGGGCAATTGCCACCCCTCAACTACACATGGCTTCATCCATGATCTCTCTCTTTCGCCAGCAAACAAAGATGATGATTGGCTCTCTCTCTCTCTTTCTCTCGATTGCCAAATTCCCATGATCGGCGGTGAGCTTTTGATTAGAGCTAAACTCTCGATCTCTCTACCCCTATCGGAGGTGAAGAACACATAACATTGGTCGCCAGATCTGCTACTTTTGGGCTTTTTCTTGCTGGATCTCTACCATATTCTGAGGTCTTCAACCATCGATCATCGTCATCCACAGGTGTATTAATGTTCCGTTTTTTTTCCCATTATATCTGCTTAGATTTTTTTTTTTTTTTTGAGATTAGAGCTCTGTTTGGTTGCTTGTTGAGATTGAGATTGAGATTATTTATGCAAATATTTATTTATTTTTTTATATGCAAAGTTTGGTTTTTAATTTTCTGTTCCTGTTTGCGTGCTGAGAAAATTTGTGGGAAAATGAGGGTTGAGTTTGGTATTCGTTTGTTAAATCAGCCGAGTTGAGCCGAACCTAGCCAAGCCCGAGCTTGACAAACTTCTCACGAGCCAAGCTCGAACATGGAAATCAGGACTCGTCACGAACCCGAGCCGAGCTCAAACCTTATGCTTTGTGAATGAGCCGAGCCTGAGCAGCCTAAGGTTTGACTTGGCTTGGCTCATTTGCACCCTTAGCCATAGTGGATAAGAGCAAAGATAGATTTCTTTTATTCAGTTATTTTGGCTTTTCTTTACACGAACAACATAATTCATTTATTTTTTTGTGTTTATAATATTGATATAAATGTAGTAAAAAAAATATTAATAAAATGAATCCACAAGCATATACAAAGTTAATAAAAAAATTTAAGATCATGTGGTAGCAAGCTTTAAAAATAGTTTTTTATTTTTAGAATTCAAAAAATAAATAATAGAATTTTTTTTTTTCTTAAAATTTAACCATTTTTCAATCTCAGTCTCACTCACTGTTCTTGTTTTCAGATAATAAGTTTGCCTAATAAGTTTTTTAAGGTGTTCTTTTTTTAATAAATTCTGATAATAGACAACTGCTAGCTCAATATAGTTTTAGGGTATTTTCTATTTTATTGAATTTCAATTAAAAATAGAAAATTATTTAAAAAAATGAGGTGGAGAGCAGAATGATTTATTCATGTAAAATTCCATATAAGAAGGTGCAGGAGCAAAGTCTCCCAAGTAAATATTGCAGTCTAACAACCAATAAGAATTGGCCTTGCGGAAAAGAGATGAGCTGTAAACTCAGACATTCCGAGTTCGAAACTAGTCAAATTCTCTTGATGAGCCACCAGTCAGGATTAGTAGCCCGAGTGTTATACGACCCCATGGGATGGTGGTCCTCCATAGAGAATAGAATTAGTCGAGAGCTCAGCCACCACATTGCTTGGCTAAAAAAAAAAAAAAAAATTAAGTCTAACTTCCAAGTTCCAACTGCCACCCAATGTACCTCACGGTCTCGCAGCATTAATAAGACCATAGAAGGAAAATGAGGTGGTCCATTGATATGGAATGTTAGCGTCATATATATATATATATATATATATATATTCCTCGTCCTAACAAATGACTTGTAGTCATTGTTATCAGAACTGGACCGGATATCGACCCGGACAAGAGGCCAGGTGGTCGGGTCACTGGTTCAACCACCGGGTCAATGGTCGGACCGCTTAATTATAAAATATATATTATTTTAAATATATTTGAGATTTTTACAAGTATATGAACTTAATAAGGTTATATTTTATATATTGCATTATAATGACAACAAATATAGCATAGCCTAGTGGTAAAGGCTCCCATCCTCTAGGTTGGGAGTTCAAATCTCAAGGAATGCAACTTTCTTTAAAAAAAATTTGGATTATTAAATGATCGGTTCAACCGGTCCGACCGGCCGGTTCACACCAGTTTACACCGGTTCAAGCGGGTCACATTGGTTCAATTACATTTCCGGTCCAATTACTAACCAAGACCGGTTAGGGGTTCGGTTCCCCTGTCCGACCGGCCGGGCCGGTCCGGGTCTGATAACAATGCTTGTAGTTAGTCATGCAAAAATGGCAGTTCACTATTACATATAATAATAAAATGTTTTCTTGTATACATCCTTTTGAAGCAGCGGAATAGTAGGAGGAAGAATATTTTTCAAAAAATTGTAATTTTCAAATTCACAAAAAAAAAAAAATTCCTAAAAAGAAATAGAAGAAAAAATATAAAAATTAAGAAAATAATAGTAAAAATCATACTATAGTTATGATTTAAGTCGTACCATATATATATATATGAGTGTGTGTGTGAATGTGATATTATAAGGTGCAATTTATGCTAAAGTGCGTAAGGTAACTTAGAGCAAATTACAAAATAAGTTTTGAAAAATCGATTATTGGATTAGTTACGTCTCTTATTAGGGGTGCAACTCGGAACAGGTCAAATCGGAACCGGTACGATCCTGTCAATCGGGACCGAATCAGAATCGGTCATGGTTCCAATTCTTCAATCCGAATTCAATTTGGACTGGTCCTCAGATTTGGCCTTTTGGGAACCGGTCCAATCCGAAATCTGAATTCAATATATGTCATGTATGCCAAAAACCACGGTGATCCAATGGTCAATTTTTTAAAAATGTCAGTGTGTAAAATTATTATACTATGATATTTTAAGAAATATTAGAATTTTTAATTATTATGGATTTGTTTGTTTTCTTGTATAATTTTTTTCCCTCCTTTTGGAGGTTTATTTTGTATTATTGGACTGCAGAAATATCAGTTAAAGACCGGTCCTTAAATTAATTTAAGGTTCATTCACCATTTTCTCACACAGGATAAATATTTTGAAAAACCGTCCATACGTTGGATTAGATAATCTGCTTATGTATGTCATGTCTACCAAAGATCACAACCATCTAACCATCGGTTTTCAAAATATAGTTCGTGAAACACTCTAACAATATTTACCGTTGGATACTGTAACAATTGTTTAACAGTCTATATGTTGAAAACCAACCGTTGGATCAATGTGATTTTTGGTAGACATGATATACATAAGAAGATTATCTAATCCAACGGTTGGTTTTTCAAAATACTTATCCTAATGGTGAGTGGACTTTAAATTAAGGTTAAGGACCCATCCTTGATCATTTCTGTATTGGACTAAGCTTTTTTTATTTTATTTATTGTTACTTTACATAATGATTAATACTTAATTGTTATTTTGTTCAATTGTTTGATTATGTGGAAGTATGAATCTTACATTGTTACTTGTTGTAACATGGAAAAAAGCAAGTCCTTGTGTAGCTATAAATGAATTGAATATTAGGGAATTTTTAAAAATTTTATTTCATTTTTGTTTTAATGAAAAATCGTGGTCCAATCCGAATTGAATTAGGATAGGTCCATAACCGGTTCGAATTCAATTAGGATTGGTCCTGGTCCTTGAAAGCTTAATTCGAATTAATTCGGATTCGTTCTCATTTACCTCCAATCCAGTCCGATCTGATCCGAGTTGCACTTGTATCTTTTATGCATGTTATGCATATTAAAAAAAGCGGTGCTACCAATCCTGCTCGTTGTTCCCATTTATGCTATTCCCGTTTGATGTGGCAACATGGTGTGGCAGTGCCACGTCAACAAACTGACACATTAGGTTTTTTAAAAATGACGGAACTACCCCTAGCACAGTAAATAACACAAAGCACAAGGAAAATACCCCCATAGTGAAAATCCTGGTATAGTGAAAATATCAACATAATGAAAACTCTTGGGATAATGAAAAATACCCAATACAGTGAAAACACCTAAGACAATGAAACACTAAAATTTTTTGGGTTTCATTTTGTTTTTTTTTTTTTTGGATTTTCACTGTGTTATTTTGTATTTTCATAGTTTTTTTTTTCCACTGTATTTCTGTTATGTCTATTTTGTGCCAATTTTTTTTTCAAAATTGTTTTCATTGTATCTTACTTAAAAAAAGTTTTCATTGTGATCAATACCAATGAGAAGAAGAAGAGTTTTCATTGTACTTTTATTTTTCACTGTGATTTTTTATTTTTCACTGTGTTTCTGCTATGTTTATTTCTTGCCAAAATATTTTTCATTATTGTTTTCACTGTGTCCTATTTAAGAAAAGTTTTCACTATTATTACCAAAGAAATTTTCAAATTTTTTTTTTAAAAGTTTTCATTGTGTCCTATTTAAGAAGTTCAAAATTGTTTTAAGTGTTCAAAATTTGCATTTATTATTATTATTATTATTATTGTTTAAAAATTTCATCACAAAGTGAAAATACAATTTTCATTTTTTGTGAATTTTAGGTAGCTAGTATTTTCATTATGATTGTTGAAAGAAGAAGAGGAGGAAGAGGAAGAAGAGGAAGAAAGAAGAGGAGAAGGAGGAGGACCACAGGCATACTCACCGACCAAATCAGTAGAGGCGAAGCAACAAATCCAGAGAAGAAAGGAGCAAATTCGAATAGCTTCTAGTGAGCTTCACGTCAGCATTGCTCTGGTGCGACTCAACCATAGCAACACAACACCAAGACAGTGTTGGGTTAATGGTGCTCTTAAACTCCGATCTTTTTCTTTATCGGAGCAACTCACCGGTGATGAACGTCACTCTCTATTTCTCTCGCTTTCTCTCCTCTTTATGGTTGGGCGATTTGATGAGGGGAAGAAGAAATAACAGATCGCCGGTGATGATTCCAGCTTCAATTGAGGCTGCTTTGTGTGTTTGGGAGCTTTTGGTGATTGGCTGGTGATTGTATCACACTCATGCCTTCAATTATGGCAATACTACGTTTCCTTATGTATTTAGTTGCTTAATAAAAGCCTATTTTTATGTAATTCATTGAAAAATGCTGATTTTCACTTTTGTAGGAAAATTATGCAGAATGGAATAAGATTCAAGCCAAACCTAAGGAAGACTTGCCTGAGCATCAAGTGGATGAACATTTTCACTTTGAAGATCATATTCGAGGAAGTTAGGAAAGCAGCAGAAGAAATTCTGTAATAAACAAGCCATGAACAACATCTCTATCGATAGCCAAGATTCGCTATCGATAGCGAAGCTTCGCTATCGATAGAGAGAGGTCGGCTGAGGGCATTCTAAGTTATTCTTTGAAGATGACAAGGGCATTTTCGTCTTTTGTAAAATCAGCCTATATATACATGTACTTGTGTGACTTTAAGAGGGTTCAAGACTTCGTTTTTGAATCGTTTCTCTTTCAAATTCAATAGACTTAACTTTACAGTTCAATTCTGCTTTATATTATGTCATTTACTTTCTGCGTTTTTACTTTTATGCATGGCTCAATTCTCATTTGAGGGTTGTTCTTTACTTATTCAGTCATTTTCTTTATTTACTTAAGTCATTTTCTTTATTTACTTATGCCATTTTCTTTATTTACTTACGCCATTTTCTTTTGCTTTATTATTTCCATCCCGTGACCCCTTGGAAGCTTGTCATGGATAAAGGATACTCTCCTCCATTGATGTGTAACTAAATTATCAAGCTTGGGTGAGGATGAAGTTTGGATTCTTTACGCATTTCTAGTTTATAAACATCCCTTTATACATATTTACGTGATTGCATAGTTGTGATGGTTTACCGCACACTATTGCTAAATCTAATATACTATAATTGATTTATGTAATTGCAATTATATAATTATGCAATGGTACTCATTAGGATGAATAATGATTTAGCATGTCTTTATTCCCAATTAAGGTGGATCATGACAATCCATTCATTTTCAAGGATAAACATGCCGAATCTGCTATTCATAATCTTTTTGGGCATTCCTTCTTGTAGTTAGATGATCCACCATACATAAATACTATATTGAGGATTTTATAACTGAAATGCGTAATTAACTTTCAAACGAACTTCTCACCCAGGTTCCGCTCATTCCACTAATTTACATCTCGTATTTAATCTGCTTAATTAAAATCGGTGTTTTTGCTTCAATCCATTTGAAGCTCTTTTCACCACTAACCAATTTGATAATATTCTTTCACTAGAATTAAATCTAATCGTTTTTCTTATTAAACCAATATTATTCCCAGTGGTTCGACACCAGTGCTCACCAATCACAATTGAATTGAGATTAACAACACGCCCTGTTGGAAATGTGATACTTAGTGAAATAGATGTTGAAACAACGTATGGTTGAAAAACAGAGCAATTGGGTTGAGTTGCTACAGCAGAGCTCTGGAACACACTAGAGAATGAGGAAATTGCAAAAATTGATTTTTTAATTCATTTTTCTTGACAAAGGTTGCATTACAGAGCACCTATTAATAGACTCATTGGACACTTCTAGAGCCATCCTAGAAGATTGAACAACTCTTAGAAAACTAAAAAATTAAATGTTATTGAAAATGAAAGTGCATTAATTGCTAACACTCCCCCTTAATGCACTTTCTTAACAACTCCAATATGTTCCCTAAGATAACAAAATCTATCTTTTGGAAGTGCCATGGTAAGAATATCAGCAAGCTGTTCTTCACTTCTGTAATGCTTAAGCTGAATCTCTCCTTTCTCAATTGCTTCTCTTATGAAATGATACTTTATGGCGATATGCTTTGTTCGATTATTATTAATTGGATTTTTTCCAATGGCAATTGCCAACTTGTTATCACAAAACAATGTTGACTCACTTTCTTGCATTTCTCTAATGTCTTCAACTATTCTTCTTAACCACACTGCTTGTGAAGTTGCTTTAGCTGCTGCCACATACTCAGCTTCTGCTGAAGATTGTGCCACTACATTTTGTTTCTCTGAAGCCCATGAACATATGCCCGAGCCAAGAGAAAAAACATAGCCACTTGTACTTTTCATGTCATCAAAACATCCAGCCCAATTACTGTCAGTATAGCCAATCAAGATAGCTTCTTCTCCAGCCTTATAGAAAATTCCATAATCAAGTGTCCCTTGCAAGTACCTCAAAACTCTTTATCCAGCTCCAACATGATTCTGACTTGGACATTGCATGTAACAAGAGAGTAAACTTGCAGCAAACATTATGTCTTGTCTAGTAGTTATAATATACAAGAGACTTCCAACCAAACTGTTGCAATTTGGATTATTTTGCTTCCTATTTTTATTGCTATTCTTTTTTACCATGTAGATGATTCTTTCCTATCCTGTAGATATTGTTTACTTGATTATATGCTGGATTGTAGGATCAAGATTGTTGAACTATCGGTATAAGTACCTGTAGACATATTGTAATAATATAGAATGAAAAATTATTCTTCTCAATTTCTGATTTCAAGTTGGTATCAGAGCAGGGTTGCTTGAATTATTTGTATCCCTCATTGAATCGTGGCCGATTCAGATTCGAAAACATCTGGGTCCAAATTTGCTCCCATTATTATTCAATCCGAAGGTTTATCGCTCCAGGCAGGTATTAAACTCGATGAAACAAACTATGATTTGTGGTCTCAAACCATGGAAATGCATATTGAAGAGAAAGAGAAACTCTATTTCATTCGTGGTAATTCACAACCACTGACTAAGGAGGATGATAAGTATGAGAAGTGGTATGCAGATAATCAAAATGTCAAGAGATGGCTGTTGATGTCTATGGTCCATAAATCATGAAGCAATATATTCGCTTACCCACCGCTCGAGATATTTGGAAAGCTCTCTCTTAAGCCTTTTATGATGGAGCAGATGAACTACAGGTGTTTGTCTTTAATCAGAGGGCTTTCTCGGCCAAACAGAATGGCCGAACACTCTCTGTGTACTATGAAGACTTTACTGAGATTTTTGCTAAGTTGGATCATCGTGATAAGGTGATCATGGAGAGTGAGAATGATGTTGAATCTCTGAAAATCAGCTCGGGGACAAAGGGTTCATTTTTTTCTTGCTTGATTAGATTGTGATTTTGAACAAGTCTATGGTGAAATTTTGAGAAAAGATCCTATTCTCGAATTAGAAGCATGTTATGCATTGGTCCGCCGTGAATCTGTTTGACACGCAACGATGATTGAAGAACCAGAAAAATTGAAGCTTCAGCCATGGCGACTTGATATTGGTCTAATCAAAATCGACCTTCTCAAAGCCAGACTAAAACCACTAATGGTACAGATAAATACACCTACAAATGCACCCATTGCAATCAGAATGGTCATACCAAAAGCCGCTGCTTTGAACTTATGGGGTATCCAGAATGGTGGGATCATAACCGTGATCCACGGAAGAGGAATTCCAAAAAAACCTCCAGTTCTGCAGTTGTTGAAACAAAGACAGCGGATGATTTTGCTGGATAATGCTCAGCATTAGCAGCAGCAGTAGGTAATGGTGGTAAGGTTTTAAATATTTCTACACCTATTTTGAATAATGAATGGATAATTGATTCTGGTACTACGGATCATATGACTTTTGATTCTAGACAGGTCTCAACCTTAAAACCGTTCTCACAAAAAATTGTTTCTGCTTCCAATGGCTCTTCGGCCCCAGTTATTGGAGAATGACCCTTACCTCTCACTGACTCACTGAATCTAGATTCGATTTTAGTTGTTCCATCTTTGGATTACAATTTGTTGTCTGTCTCCCAAATCACCACTACCTTACATTGTATTGTAATTTTTTGGCCTGATTTTTGTGTGTTTAAGGACATTCGCACTAAGCAAATGATTAGTTGTGGTGTTAGAAGTCCATATGCCATTGTCCTATTGGGGCGAAGCACTTACCTCGACAGGATATTTGATCAACCGGGTACCTTCCAGCACTATTGATTTTCAGACACCTTCCTAGGCTTTTGCTGCGGCGGTTATTGCTCCCGTCATTCCAAATTTACCTCCTCACATTTTTGGTTGTGTAGCATTCGTACATCTCCATAAGTATCAGCACAACAAGTTATCTCCTCGAGCACTGCGATGTGTTTTTCTAGGATATGCTGCTTATCAAAAGGGGTACCGATACTATCATCCTCCTACCCAACGAATGTTTATTACATTAGATGTAGTTTTCCATGAAGACTCGATGTATTTTTCTGCTGAGTCTGAACTTCAGGGGGAGTACCATAAGGAAATTCAGACTCTAGACTATGATGATGATCTCTCTGAAGATGTGGATGTTCACATCTTTGAAGATGTGGGTAAATTGGACATCTCTAAAGAGGGTGAACTCTCTGAACCTATAGATCAAGTGGGGGAATTAGATGAAGAAAGTTGTGATCAACACACAAAAATTGAAGTTGTGCCTACACCTCAGTCCGAGTCCAACACACCACAGGCAATTGATACACCAAACCAATCGATTGCTGAGGATGCTCCTGAACCATCTAGAAAACAGCTACCGCAGCGTCTCACCAGAGGTATCCCTAAACTCACATATGCACCCGAACTTTGTAATAAAGTTAAATATCCCTTGAGTCATGATGTGTCAAACCATCATTTGTCAGAATCAAATCAGTCATTTGTAAATCAATTACCTACTGTATCTATTCCTAACAACGTGCTGGAAGCTTTAGTTAACCCAAGGTGGAAAGCCACTATGAATGAGGAGATGAAACCATTGCAGGAAAATAAAACCTGAGAACTTGTTGACCGTCCACCAGGAAAGAAACCAGTTGGATGTCGGTGGGTTTATACGGTGAAATACGAAGCAGATTGTTCAATTGAACGCTTTAAGGCGAGACTGGTGGCAAAAGGGTACACTTAAACCTATGTGATCGATTATACAGAGACATTTGCACCTATAGCTAAAATCAACACAGTACGAGTCTTGTTATCTCTAGTTACGAACTTGGGTTGGCCATTACAACAGTTTGATGTGAAAAATGCCTTTTTACATAGAGAGTTGTCTGAAGAAGTCTACATGGAACTACCACCTGGATGCGTGATACCAAAAATACATAGTCAGAAGGTGTGCAGATTACAGAAATCATTGTATGGGTTGAAACAATCTCCGAGGGTGTGGTTCAGAAGATTCACAAAGTCTACGAGAACTTTTGGTTACCATCAGAGCAATTCAGACCACACTTTATTCTTGAAGAAAAAATCAAGGTAAGATCACTGCACTTATTGTGTATGTGAATGATATGGTGGTTACAGGAAATGACATTGAAGAAAGGAAGGCTCTACAGGGTTACTTGTCCAGGGAATTCAAAATGAAAGACCTCAACCACTTGAAATATTTTTTTGGGATTGAAGTGTCTCGATCTGATAAAGGAATCTTTCTATCTCAAAAAAAGTATGCCTTAGACTTGTTACGGGAAACTGGTATGTCAATATGTCAACTAGTAGATACACCCATGAAAAAAGGATTGAAGTTATGTATTGAATCTAATCAGGTGCCAGTTGATAAAGGAAGATATCAGAGACTAGTAGCAAGACTGATGTACTTAGCACACACAAGGCCAGACCTTGCCTATGCTTTGAGTATTGTTAGCCAGTTTATGCATAATCCTGGAGAACAACATATGAATGAAGTTCTGCGCATTTTGAAGTATTTGAAGTCTGCTCCTGGAAAAGGAATTTTATTCACTAAAAATGAGGATTATCAGAGTGTTGATGTATATACTGATGCTAACTCAGTTGGAGCAGTAGATGATAGGCGTTCTACTTCAGGTTATTTCACTTTTGTAGGAGGTAACCTAGTTACATGGAGAAGCAAAAAACAAAATGTTGTTGCACAATCAAGTGCGGAAGCTGAGTTTAGAGGTATGTCACTTGGAGTATGTGAGGCGTTGTGGCTAAGACTTCTTCTACGAGACTAGGCCTGTCTGCCTAGGCAGCCAATCTAGCTATATTGTGACAATAAAGCAGCTTATGATATTGCTCATAATCCGATTCAACATGATCGTACAAAACATGTGGAGGTAGATAGATTCTTCGTTAAAGAGAAGTTGGATGAGAAGGTTGTGGAGTCGCCTCAGATTCGATCAGAGGATCAGTTGGCCGATATCCACACCAAAGCAGTTTCATGTCGACTGTTCTCAAAGTTTTTGAGCAAGTTGGGCATGTGTGATATCTATGCACCAACTTGAGGGAGAGTGTTGCGATTTGGATTGATTTTGTTTTCTATTTTTATTGTGATTCTTTCCTACCTTGTAGATGATTCTTTCCTATCCTGTAGATATTGTTTACTTGATTATATGCTTGATTGTAGGATCAAGATTGTTGAACTATCGGTATAAGTACCTGTAGACATATTGTAATAATATAGAATGAAAAATTATTCTTCTCAATTTTTGATTTCAAGTTGATTTTGTTTCCTATTTTTATTGTGATTCTTTCCTACCTTGTAGATGATTCTTTTATATCCTGTAGATATTGTTTACTTGATTATATGCTTGATTGTAGGATCAAGATTGTTGAACTATTGGTATAAGTACCTGTAGACATATTGTAATAATATAGAATGAAAAATTATTCTTCTCAATTTCTGATTTCAAGTTGGTATCAGCAGGGTTACTTGAATTATTTGTATCCCTCATTGAATTGTGGCCGATTCAGATTCGAAAACATCTGGGTCCAAATTTGCTCCCATTATTATTCAATCCGAAGGTTCATCGCTCTAGGCAAGTATTAAACTCGATTAAACAAACTATGATTTGTGGTCTCAAATCATGGAAATGCATATTGAAGAGAAGGAGAAACTCTATTTCATTCGTGGTAATTCACAACCACTGACTAAGGAGGATGATAAGTATGAGAAGTGGTATGCAGACAATCAAAATGTCAAGAGATGGTTGTTGATGTCCATGGCCCCATAAATTATGAAATAATATATTCGCTTACCCACCGCTTGAGATATTTGGAAAGCTCTCTCCAAAGCCTTTTATGATGGAGCAGATGAACTACAGGTGTTTGTCTTGAATCAGAGGGCTTTCTCGGCTAAACAGAATGGTCGAACACTCTCTGTGTACTATGGAGAATTAACTGAGATTTTTGCTGAGTTGGATCATCGTGATAAGGTGATCATAGAGAGTGAGAATAATGTTGAATCTTATCGAAAATTAGTTCAGCGACAAGGGGTGCATATTTTTCTTGCTGGATTAGATGGTGATTTTGAACAAGTCCGTGGTGAAATTTTGAGAAAAGATCCTATTCCCGAATTAGAAGCATGTTATGCATTGGTCCGCTGTGAATCTGTTTGACGTGCAACGATGATTGAAGAACCGGAAAAGATTGAAGCTTCAGCCATGGAGACTCGATATTGATCTAATTAGAATCGGCTTTCTCAAAGCCAGACTAAAACCACCAATGGTGCAGATAAATTCACGTACAAATGCACCCATTGCAATTAGAATGGTCATACCAAAAGCCGCTTCTTTGAACTGTGGGGTATCCAGAATGGTGAGATCATAACCGCGATCCACGAAAGAGGAATTCCAAAAAAACCTCCAGTGCTGCAGTTGTTAAAACAAAGACAGCGGATGATTTTGCTGGACAATGCTCAACATTAGCAGCAGCGGCAGGTAATGGTGGTAAGGTTTTAAATATTTCTACACCTGTTTCGAATAATGCATGGATAATTGATTCTGGTGCTACGAATCATATGACTTTTGATTCTAGACGGGTCTCAACCCTTAAACCGTCCTCACAAAAAATTGTTTCCACTTCCAATGGCTCCTCAGCCCCAGTTATTGGAGAATGACCCTTACCTCTCACTGACTCCTTGAATCTAGATTCAATTTTAGTTGTTCCATCTTTGGATTACAATTTGTTGTCTGTCTCCTAAATCACAACTGCCTTACTTTGTATTGTAATTTTTTGGCCTGATTTTTGTGTGTTTAGAGACAATCGCACGAAGCAAATGATTGGTTATGGTGTTAGGCGAGGGAAGTTGTATTACTTGGACTTGGTGTCAAAGACTTTGGACAAGCTGTGTCAGGCTCTAATGGTTGATGGCTTTGAGGGAGAGAAGCAGAGGTCTGAAATTTGGTTACGACATTGACGTCTGGGGCATGTCTCTTTTGGTTATCTGAAGAAATTATTTCCTAGTTTATTTACAAAATTTGATGTTTCTAGTTTCCGATGTGAAGTCTGTGAACTTGCAAAAAGCCATCATATTTTGTTTCCATTAACTTTGAATAAAAGTCCAGTTTCTTTTAATGATCATACATTCTGATGTTTGGGGTCCATCCAAAATCACCACCTTGGGTGGATCACGTTGGTTTGTTACGATTATTGACGATTGTACCAGGATGACTTGGGCGCAATTAATGAAGTCTAAATGTGAAGTGAACATATTATTTCAAAAATTTTATAACATGGTTCACACTCAGTACAAATGCACGGGTTCAGGTTCTCCATAGTGAAAATTGGGGCGAATACTCGACTTCTGAACTTCAGCAGTATCTAGAAGCACATGGAACCATCCATCAAACTACTTGTTCCAATACACCTCAGCAGAACGGGGTGGCCGAGAGAAAAAATCGTCACTTGTTGGAGATTGTCCGGGCTTCGTTGATAGAAGCCCATATGCCATTGTCCTATTGGGGCGAAGCACTTAGCTCGGCAGCATATTTGATCAACCGGGTACCTACCAGCACTATTGATTTCCAGACACCTTCCCGGGCTCTTGCTGCGGCGGTTATTGCTTCCGTCATTCCAAATTTACCTCCTCACGTCTTTGGTTGTGTAGCATTCGTACGTTTCTATAAGCATCAGCGCAACAAGTTATCTCCTTGAGCACTGCAATGTGTCTTTCTAGGATATGCTGCTTATAAAAAGGCGTACCGATGTTATCATCCTCTTACCCAACGAATGTTTATTACATTGGATGTAGTTTTCCATGAAGACTCAATGTATTTTTCTGCTGAGTCTGAACTTTAGAGGGAGTACCATAAGGAAATTCAGACTCTAGACTATGATGATGAACTCTCTGAAGATGTGGATGTTTACAACTTTGAAGATGTGGGTAAATTGGACATCTCTGAAAAGGGTGAACTCTCTGAACCTGTAGATCAAGTGGGGGAATTGGATGAAGAAAGTAGTGATCAACACACAGAAATTGAAGTTGTGCCTCCACCTCAGTCCGAGTCCAACACACCACAGGCAACTGATACACTAAACCAATCGATTGCTGAGGATGCTCCAGAACCATCTAGAAAACAGCTACCACAGCGTCTCACCAGAGGTATCCCTAAACTCACATATGAACCGAACTTTGCAATTAAGTTAAATATCCCATGAGTCATTATGTGTCAAACTATCATTTGTCATAATCAAATCAGTAATTTGTAAATCAATTATCTACTGTATTTATTCCTAACAACGTGCATGAAGCCTTAGTTGACCCAAGGTGGAAAGCCGCTATGAATGAGGAGATGAAATCATTGCAGGAAAATAAAACCTGGGAACTTGTTGACCGTCCACCATGAAAGAGACCAATTGGATGTCGATGGGTTTATATAGTGAAGTACAAAGAAGATGGTTCAATTGAATGCTTTAAGGTGAGACTGGTGGCAAAATGGTACACCCAAACCTATGGGATTGATTATATAGAGACATTTGCACCTGTAGCTAAAATCAACACAGTATGAGTCTTGTTATCTCTAGCTGCGAACTTGGGTTGGCCATTACAACATTTGATGTGAAAATGCCTTTTTACATGGAGAGTTGTCTGAAGAAGTCTATGTAGAACTCCCACCTCGATGCGTGATACCAGTGCGGGGTGTTACAAAATGGTATCAGAGCCGACTATCGTCTGGTCTGAGTGTGGGTTCCTGCTATGCTCGCGTGTAGGTGGGCGGGCTAGAGGCTTGCAAGCACCATCCTCTTTCTTCAACTTCTCATTTGTAACTAAAGGAGTAGAAACTGATTTGCATCCAGTCATCTTGAATTTTTTGAGAATGCTTTCTGCATATTTCTTTTGGGAAATGAAGATTCCAAGCTTTGTTTGAGATACTTCGATTCCCAAAAAATAATGAAGTAATCCCAAATCACTCATCTCATAAGTCTGCATCATGTCTTTCTTGAATTCTTGGAGCATTAGTTCATCATTTCCAGTAAAAATTAAGTCATCAACATAAACTGAAACAATGAGAACAGAGGCTACTTTCTTCATGACATAGAGTGTAGGCTCACTTTTGCTTCTTTCGAATCCTTTTGAGAGGAAATATTTATCAATCTCACTGTACCAAGCTTGAGCGGCTTGTTTCAGCCCATAAAGAGCCTTTTTTTAACTTGTAAACTTTGTCTTCTCCCCCTTTCACCAAGAATCCTGGGGGTTGCTCCACATATATTTCTTCATTTAAAACTCCATTCCAAAAAGATGATTTAACATCAAGCTGATAAATTTTCCAATTTTTCTGTGCAACAAGAGTAATTATGGTTCTTATAGTTTCAAGTCTTGAAACAAGAGCAAAGGTTTCAAAGAAATCGATACCTGGTTTTTGAGTAAAGCCTCTAGCCACAAGCCTTTCTTTATGTTTTTGAATGCTTCCATCTTGATTGAGTTTAGTCTTGTAAATCCATTTAACTCCAATGACATCTCGCCCTTTTGGTTTATTAACAAGCTCCCAAGTTTGGTTTTTTTCTATCATGCCAATTTCTTCCTTCATTGCCTTCATCCAAACTTCTTGCTTCTCTGCTTCTTCAAAGTTTTCTGGTTCCACAGCAAAAAACTTGCATGACTCGTATATTTCAGCCAAACTTCGCATCCATCTTGGAGGAGTTTTTGGTGAAGATGCTTTAGCACTTGAACTTGATGGAGCCATCAGTGATTGTGGAGGCAATTCTTCGTCTTGAATTGTTGGAATATTTTCCTGCACTTTTATAACATACGGAGTTTTCTACACCTTCTTTTTTTTCCAATCGCAAGAAGCTTTCTCATTGAAAATTATATCTCGGTTGACAATCAACTTTTAGTTTCAACATTATAAAGTCTATATCCTTTTGTCATTGAACCGTATCCAACAAATATTCATTTCTCACTCTTATCATCGAATTTAGTTCGTTACTTAGGAATGTGAGAATAACAAATGCTGCCAAAAATTCTAAAATGTCTTACAGATGGCTTGACTCCGCTCCAAGCTTCGACTGGCGTCTTGTTCTTCATTGCCTTGGTCGTACATCTATTGAGGATGTACATAGTTCACGGCTTCTGCCCAAAAACTCTTTGGCAATCCTTTCTCGTTGTGCATCGATGTTGCCATCTCTTCAATCGTTTTATTTTTTCGCTCTGCGACTCCATTCTGTTGTGGACTATAACTAGCAGTGAGTTGCTACCAAATACCTTCATTTTTGCAAAATTCTTTGAACTCTTCTGAAGTGTACTCGCCTCCTCTATCACTTCGAATGGTTTTGATATTGCTGTCACTTTGTTTCTCAACAAATGCTTTGAATCTTTTGAAAACTTGATAAGCATTTGATTTTTCCTTTAAAAAATATACCCAAGTCATTCTATAATAATCGTCAATAAAGTCAAATGATTTCAAGTTTTCTTATTCTTGGATGGATGAATGGCACATGAAAAATAATTTTCCTTCTTCATCATCCTTCTGCTCAGTGAAGTTAGCTTGATTGGTTGCTTTCAATCTGCAATCTTTTTCAACATGACCGAACTTCTTGCAATGATGGCATTGAGGCTTTCCACGAAACCAACACTTTGAAGTAGGATGATTTGGCCTCTTACAAATTTTACATGGAGGCTTAGAATCATTAGAGGCCATACCTTTCTCAGGCTTGTCATATTCCTTTTTGCTTGAATAATTTTTCTTCCATCTTATTGGATCCCCATTTTTTTGCTCATTTCTTGAGTTGCCCTTCATGAATGATCTCTGAGATTTGAAGGTGAGTTTTTACTAAAAAGCACTCTCAACAGATTGGTCAGCACACCTTAATCTTCTCTGTTCATGAGACTCTAAAGTGCCCATCAGTTGTTCAACAAACAAAGTAGAAAGGCCTTTGGATTCTTCAATTGCAGCAACTATGTAATCATATTTTTCTGGCAAACTTATTAAAATTTTTTCAACAATCTTCTGATTTGAAATTTCTTTTCCATACGTTTTCATATGATTAACAACATCAAGGACTCTAGAAAAATAATCTTTTATAGATTCAGACTCCTTCATTTTTAGATTTTCAAGGTCTATTCGCAAGGATTGAAGTCTTACCATTATTGCCCTGCTATCACCTTGGAACTCTCGCTGTAAAATCTCCCAAGCTTGCTTTGATGTACTCGCTCTAATAATTCTTGGAAAAATAGTGGAAGAGACTCCATTTTGCAGCCTTGAGAGAGCTCTCGCATCAGTAACTCTATTTGCTTCAAGATTCTCTTTTTTTGCTTCTGTAAGTTGATTCTCATCAGCAGGTTCATTGAAACCTTTGACAACAATATTCCATAGACCTTCTGACAAGAGCAAAGTCTTCATTTTCACCTTCCAAAAATCGCAATTTTCTTCTTCAAAGATTGGAATAACAGATAATGAAACACTGGAACTTTGCCTAGTAAGAGATGTCATCTTCATTTGCTGAATTACCTTTCTATGAATGCTAATAACGCCCAGATAAGATTGTCACAACCGTGCTCTGATACCACTTGTTGGAATTGGGATACTTGTTGAAACAAAGAATGGTTGAAAAACAGAGTAATTGGGTTGAGTTACTACAGCAGAGCTCTAGAACACAATGGAGAAATGAGAAATTGCAAACTGATTTTTTAATTTAATTTTCTTG
>JAESVK010000165.1:541896-554860 GCA_017140935.1 Hamamelis virginiana
CTTCCGCTGCGAATCCATGGTTTTAATCACAAATCCTTTCAACATCTCCCATATAGAGATCATTATTTTATGTTTCACATAAAATAATTTCACATCACTATTTCATGTCTCACATAAAATATTTCAAACACATTATTTTATGTTTCATATAAAACAATTCAAATTCATTGTTCATATGGTACCTCTCCCATATGAATCTATCATCAATTATATGGTACATCTCCCATATAAAGCATTATTTTATGCCTCACATAAAATAATATCATCTCATCATTTTATGTTTCACATAAAATAATTTCATATCACATAAGACAATTCAAATCGTTATTTTATGTCTCACATAAAACAACTCCAAACTCATTGTTCATATGGTACACCTCCCACATGAACACATCCTCAATTATATGGTACTTCTCCCACATACAACATTTTCAAAATCATCATTTCAAAATCACCACTCAAAATCATCACTAGAAATAATTTTTTTTATGCAAAACATGAACCAATTTTGAGAAAATTTGAATCAAGAATCAAAATTTGAGAAAATCAAAGAGGGGTACATTGGTGGCCGTCCTAGCTAGGACAGTCAACTTGTGTGGCCCGAAAATTTTTGTTTAACAAAAAGCCCCATGCTCATTTGTGCACTCTTGTGCTCATTTTAAGCCACCTTCTAACTTGGTTTTGCTACAAAACCCTAACTTTTGATCCTCAATCCATACATACTCAACCAAATCTTTGGTTTGCGCTCTTGCTAACACAAAATCATCTTCATCTTCTCAAGTTCTTCAACTTGTTTCCATTTGGTGTGAATCTTTCCACTTTTCACATACTTGACTTTCTTCAAAGATGGATAGAAATCAATCTCCTCCAGCCTATTCAAAGTATCCATTCTTGGAAGTCAAGGCTAGATACAAGGCACCATCATATGGAGACTCTCATCCACCATCTCTACTCTTGGAGCCTAGAACACATCTTTCATATATTCACTCCAAAGAAAATGTAAGTTAGATCTCATCAATAACTTTTGATTCATATGCAATTGATTAAGTTGAAATGCTTGCTTGTATGTTGTGATTGTTGATTTTATATCATCATATCTTTTGGGAAGAGCTTGGGAGCCCCATTTCATAGCTTCAAAAGCTTGTCAATGGTGCACACCAAGTGTTTGATGAAATGCCTCAATGAAGTAAACTTTGATTTTTCAAATCAAACATATCTTAATCATGTTTCAATGATTTTTGTAGGACTTTAGAAAACATTTGCCATGATCAATCTTCTTTGAAAATATCATTTTGAAAATATGCATATCACATGTTTGATAAAATGTCTAAATGACACCATCATCCATTTTCTAGTTTACAAGTCATTTCATGTCAAGTAAAGTATCTCAAAAATTTTCTATGATGTTTAATTTGATTAAAACACCATCAATTTTGAATTTGAAACACTTTAGATTTTGGTGACACCAACTATGCCTTTGATAATAAATTATATCATACAATATGCACACATCTTTTTGTAAAAACCTTTTGAAAAATGTATTGATCATTTTGGCTCATTCAAAGCATAAATTTTACTTCATTTCATGATATGTAAATCAATAGCCATACTTGCATTGCATTTGAATCAAAGGTCATTTAGAAATAACAACATTTGCTTTGATGTGAATATAACACAAACGTGCTTGTAAAGCCCAATTTCGAATCCGTACACGATACTCCTTGGGTAAGCTAATCAAATGGTGGGATTCAATGGAAACTCGGGACCTCTTGCAGGATGAGCTTGAGGACCTCCGCTCTTACTCGTCACCAGGTAACCTCCAAATTACATTCTCAAATTCATCTTCCTTCCCTTCTCACAAACTAATCAAACTGTGAATACTGTTTCAGGCACCTGACCCACCACGTCATTCTCCAGCTGGCGAGGGATCTAGCAGAGGGATAAGGAGGAGCTGTCGAAGACATTGACCAATCTTCTATGAGACATGGGGTTTCACTTTGAAAATCCTACGTATTTTGCAAACATTTGTACCAAAACAAGTTTTCTTCTTCTCTAAAAATGTATGTGCACTGTTAAAACCTGTTCATTGTTATCAATTCTCTCACTTTTAATCATGATTGAGCTAATACCAATGTTTTAAAACTTGTAAATAGAAACAAAGTCAACAAAAATCAAAATCGGGGCCCCGAATGCACAAAAACTCGAAAAAAGTCGAAAACAAGCAAAATCGGCAAAATTGGGTGGCCAAATCCCAGTGACCATCCAATCCAGGACGGTTGGCCGTCCACCCTAGGACTGTTGGCCGTCCTGCCTTGGACGGTCACCGTAATGGCCCGCCTTATTTTGCCTATTTTGAGCAGTTTCTAATTTTTGGTCTTTTCAGTTTTTAATTTCTCTTCAAACCTGACCTAGGCCTATAAAAAGGAACCCTTAGCAACCTCTACAACCATCCTACAATAGTTTTAAGCATCATGGAGGCTCTCCCCCAGGTTTTGAAAAGATTCATGGCGAGAATGACGAAGGAAGACAAAAAGGTGTTCGCTCGCTTCAACTTGAATGCATGCTTATCTCTTCAACAAATCAAAATAGAAACCACGTTTCTCATTGCTGCAAGCCACTTTTGGGATCCCACAATTCATATTTTCAACTTCGGCACCGAAGAAATATGCCCACTGTTGGAGGAATTCTGCGCGATCATATATGTCTGTTCCACTCAAAGGACCTTTCATCTTCCTACAGATTCGGCGTAAAGTACACAACAACTCTCGCTTCTCTTCTTGAGATCACTGAAGGAGATATTTTTACACTCATCGAAGGTACCAACCTTAATCTTCTAAAACTAGCTACTTCTTTTCTTCACCCCGGCTTGAATCAATTCACCACTTCACGGCCCGTTCAACATGTCTTAGTTTTATGCCTTCTCGGGCAATTTTTCTTCTGTACTGGCTCTTTCCTGGTTCCATTAGAATTGTTTGAGCTAGTTTTACCCCTTTCTATATCACAAAACATGATGCCCATGGTCCTCGCCGGGACTCTGAATGGTTTAGACAAACTTCACACCGACCCCAAAACTCCTTTTGAAGGTAGCTCCATTCTACTCCAAATGTGGTTGATGGAAAGGCTCAAATTCATCGCTCCTTCCACTGGTACTTCTTACCATGCTTCCTATCATCGCCGTGCTATTACCCTATCTCGAGAAAACTCTTTACTCGAATGGTTGACTTTTCTGTCTACTCTCTCTTGGGATGACATCGAGTGGTATGTGCATGACTGGAGCTGTTCTGGCCATTATCTGCTGCGTTCTCCAGGTTATTCTGCGGTGATTTTGGTAGGATTGAAGCGTACCTCTTTCTATCGGGCAACCCGACCCGCCAAATGGGGACCAAACAAACAATTCCATCTCTCTCAGAGCATACTTACACTTCCAAGGCGATCTCTCCATCGGTGGTAAAGGCTTTGATGTCAAGGTGGCCATCTGTATTGCGCACAACACACATTGATTTCTCTCAGGGGCCTTTTGAACTGGATAAGGCTTATAAACAATAGTTATCTCAGGATATGGGTACTCGGGGACAAGAAAGGAAGGCTAGAATCTCAGAACTTATCGAAAGTCTCTCATCTGAAGAGCGAGGGGACACTTCGTCACTTCCACCTAATAATTTGCAAATGGTACTTTACAAGAGAAGAAGAGATGATGACTCTGAAGAAATTTCCAGGAAGGAACAAAGGAATTGACAGAACTTTTGAAACGTATTTCCCATGCTTTTTATTATTTTGAATGAATGGAATTAGAATCATATGGCATGTAATAGACCTTTGAAAGGTTTCTCTTCATATCATGAATAAAAGAATTCTATCTTTTTAGTTTTGAATAAATCACTTCAAACAATTACAATTGAAATCAAACATAGGGTTGTTTTGCCTTAGGGACTTGGACCGCACCCAAGGTGACTTTATGGGCTGCCTACATATCTCCATTTTTTTGAATATCTTTTTTTCATAAAACTTTCAACTTTCTTGTTTTGAATACTTGGAGAATCAGGTCCTTGTAGTTCATGGATCAATTGAAAAGCCCTTTTTTTTGTTTTTTTTTTTTTTTTTTGAATGCTCTACTTTTTGCCTAGGCAGCCTTTGTAGGTTTTCTACCTAGCGAGCTCTTGCCCTAATTTTTGCCTAAGCAGCCTTTTCAGGTTTTCTACCTAGCGGGCTTTTTATTCATTTATTTATTTATACATGATACTTTTTCAATTTATCCAAATTGGTAGGTTGAGAGAACTCATTCTCATCTATATCCATGAGACGCACTGCTCCACCCGAAAATATCTCTTTGATGATGTAGGGTCCCACCCAGCTTGGCTTGAACTTTCCTCTTGGATCATGAATCGGCATTCTGATTTCTTTGAGTACCAAATCCCCTTTCTTTAAGCCCCTGTTTTTAACTCTTTTGTTGAATGCTCGAGCTATTCTTCTCTTATAACCTTGAACATGGTATAGGGCCTTCAATCTCTTCTCATCAATTAGTGACAGCTGCTCATATTTATCCCTCATCCAATCGACTTCTACTAGTTGGCTTTCCATAACTACCCTTAGTGAAGGTATCTCTAACTCAATTGGTAACATTGCTTCCATACCATACACTAACGAGTAAGGCGTAGCCCCAGTTGACGCCCTAATGGATGTGCGATAGCCCCATAATGCTAGAGGCAATTTCTCATGCCAATCGTTGTACGTATCAGTGGTCTTCTTCAAAATGGTCTTTAAATTCTTGTTAGCTGCCTCTACTGCTCTATTAGTTTGCGGACGATAAGGAGAGGAATGATGATGTACTATACCATATTTCTTAAGAAGCTCCTCAGTCTCTTTTTTGAAATGTTGTCCATTGTTTGAAATAAACTCACGTGGCACTCCATATCAGTAGAATGATGTTGCACTGTATGAACTTGGCAACCTGCTTAGCATTCAAAGTCTTGTACGACGCTACTTCTACCCATTTGGTAAAGTAATCTATGGCTACCAGTATGTACTCGTGCCCATTCGAGGCCGCAGGAGTGATCTTGCCGATGATATCAATGCCCCATGTTGCATATGGCCATGGTGATGACATGGTAGTGAGTGGCATGGATGGCTGATGCTTACCACTTGCAAACACCTGGCACTTATAGCATTTCTTAACATGTTTAGCACAATCACTTTCTAAGGTAGACCAGTAATAACCCAATCTTAGAATCTTCTTCGCAAGTATATACCCATTCATGTGTGGAGCCCCAGCCCCTTCATGTATTTCCTGAATGATCCGTTCTGCTTCATCTTCTGTTACACACAAGAGATGGACACCGTCAAAAGACCTTTTATACAATCTCCCACTGCATAAGATGAACTGGCTAGCCAACCTTCTCAAAGTTCTTCGGTCAACATAGGATGCTTTTGGTGGATACTCCCCTTTTTCTAAGTACTGCTGAATATCATGATACCACGGCTTCCCGTCGTTTGGTTCTCTTTCCCTTAGGGCGCAACAGTAGATGGGTTCTTCTCTAGATTCAATGATCATTGGTGCTACTTCCCCTTCCACTGAAATCTCTGTCATGGATGCTAGAGTGGTTAAGGCATTTGCAAACTTGTTCTTTTGCCTAGACAGGTAAAAGAATTTTATTTGACGGAATTCTTTCACCAATATCTCTAGATAATCGTGATACGACAGTAGCTTCTCATCCTTAGTCTTCCATTCTCCTCTAGTTTGGCATATGATAAGGGCTGAATCCCCATACACTTCAAGCTCTTCTACTCCCAAGGCCAATGCTGATTCTAAAGCTAGAATGCAAGCTTCATATTCAGCTATGTTGTTGGTTGCCTTAAAGTTCAGTTTCACTGCCACAGGTATCATCACATCTTCTAGCGTTCCCAGACAAACTCCTATACCACATCCTTTCCTATTCAATGCTCCATCAAAGTGCAATTTCCACACCTTCTTCTCTATCACAAGGATTTCTTCATCCTGGAACTGGTAATTGTTATTGTCTGCTTGTGAAGTAGCACATTCTGCCAGGTGTTCTGCTATAGCTCTTCCTTTTACTGATTTCTGCAGTACATACTGAATGTCGAATTTTGACAATAACAATAACCACCGCGCTGTTTTATAGGACAAAGCAGGCTTCTCATGCAGATACTTCAATGGGTCCATTCGACTGATCAAGAGTACTTGGAAAGACATCATGTAATGGCGAAGCTTTTGAGTTGCCCATACCAATGCCACGCATGTCTTTTCCAAAGCACTATAGTTCACTTCATAATCCGTCATCTTCTTGCTGAGGTAGTAGATGGCATTCTCTTTCAAGGATTCTTTAAGATATTGAGCTAACATAGCTCCCATCGCGGTTTCGGTGACAGTTAAGTAGAGTAATAACGGTTCACCTTGTCGCGGGGGAACCCGTATTGGTGGGTTGCTCAAATACCTTCTGATGGTATCAAATGCCTCTTGACATTCCTCATTCCACTTAGTCGGTATATCCTTCTTTAGCAGCTTGAAAATCGGCTCGCAGATAGTCGTCAACTGAGCTATGAAACGGCTGATAAACTGAATTCTTCCCAAAAATCCCCGGCTTTCCTTTTCTGTCTTTGGTGGTTGCATCTCCATGATGGCATTGATTTTCCCCGGATCTACTTCTATCCCTCTCTATGTATCATAAAACCAAGCAGCTTTCCAGCGGTCACTCCAAAGGCACATTTCTGAGGGTTCAAACGCAGCTTGTACTTGATAATTCTTTCAAAGAACTTCTTCAGAGCAGCTAAATGTCCTTCCCTATCCACAGACTTCATGATCATATCATCTACATACACTTCCACCTCTTTGTGAATCAAATCATGCAGCAGTGTGGTAGCCATCCTTTAGTATGTCGTGTCAGCATTCTTAAGGCCGAAGGGCATAACCCGATAACAAAATGTCCCCCGTTGTGTGATGAAGGCTGTCTTTTCCATATCTTGAGAAGCCATTTTGATCTGGTTGTAACCCGAAAAACCATCCATAACAGATAAGAGTGCATGGCCAGCAGTGTTGTCAACCAATACATCTATATGAGGCAGAGGGAAATCATCCTTAGGACACGCCTTATTGAGATCTCTGAAGTCAACACACATTCGTACTTTCCCATCCTTCTTAGGCACTGGAACGATGTTGGCTAACCATTCTGGGTACTCCACTACTTGCAAAAAACCCGGCGTTTATCTGCTTGACCACCTCATCCTTAACCTTCAAGGCCCATTCTGGCTTCATTCTCCGCAGCTTCTGCTTGATTGGCTTCATGTTCGGATCAGTGGGGATGAAGTGCTGCACAATGTCGGGATCAATGCCTGGCATATCTTGGTACGACCATGCGAAAGCCTCCATGTTCTCTTTCAAAACCTCTACCAATGATTCTCTCTCTTGCGGCGACAGTGTTGATCCAATTTTAATTATTTTAGGTGATTCATCCGCCCCTAAATTGATTGAAATTAATTCATCCATGTTAGGTTGAGCGTGCCCCTTTCCATGTTGCTCGTCGAGCTCAGGAGGAACGTCCTTACGCAGGTCTATGTTCATGCCATACAAATCCAGAGATGATAAAAAAGAGACACTGCAAGAGAGATAAGAAGTGAATGAATACTTCTTTTATTATTTGAAAGTTGAATAGCAGAACACAGAAGATGAAACAAACTGACACTCGTGCCTCCTTAAATGAGGTCGAGGTTTTTATTGGAAACAAGGAAATCCTATACTACTACAAAGAAAGTAGGGAAATCCTATTCTACTGAAGACACCTACAAGTTATCATCAGATGGAAGTGACTCGATCTCCTCACAATCATGGATGAAAGGACAATCTTCAAAGCCCCAGTTTGATAAGGGTGGAGTTGTAGGTTCAATTGGATAGATCGCCTCGACTTCATAAGTATGCACTTCAAGACATAGAATCGCCTGCTCGGGCTCTCTTTCAATATCCTGTACGTACTCAAACCCTGAAAGTAACACTTCTGGCGACTCCTGGCTAATTTCACAGATTGGCACTCGACTATTTCTGTTCATTTCCATATCTCCCTTCAAAGTGACCACTGATCCCTAGTGTGGAAACTTGATTTTCTGATGAAGCGACGATGGCACAGCCCCGGTTGAATGAATCCACGGTCTTCCTAAAAGCAGATTAAAGCTGGCTGGTACATCTAGGATCTGAAAATCAATTCTGAATTCAACTGGCCCAATAACAACTGGAAGAGTCACCATTCCCACAACTTCTCTGCGAGTGTTGTCATAAGCCCTGACAGTCTATCCTGATGGCAAAAATTCAGATGGTTCAATCCCCAATGTAGTAGTAGTACTGAGCGGACATACATTCAATGCTGACCCGTTATCAACCAAGACTGAGGGAACTCTCTTTCCCATGACATCTATTGTGATATACAAAGCCTGCAGATGATTACTCCCACTCTCGGGTAAGTCAGATTCAGTAAATGAGATGGACGGTCCATGATGAACCGGATTTACCAACCCTACCAAACCCTCAGGGGACGTATCAATAGGAACCTTCACCTGATTGAGCAACCGAAGCACTGTCTGCCTATGTTTCTGTGAAGCCATGAGCAATCCCCAAATAGTAATGTTAGCCTGTGTTCTCTTCAACTGTTTCAGTATTTCTTCCTCTTCTTCTATGACATCTGATCGCTGACCCTTCTCTAATTCCCCCAACGGATTACTGGCTTCCAAATGAGCTGGCTTGAAATGGCGTCCGCGTCGAGTCAATTGGTCTACTTCCTCATCACTAGCCCACAAATTCTCTATTGTCTCAGGTGTGCTCATAAGATCCTTCCACTCAATCATACCAATCAATTCTTTACCTCCCCCGGTGATCTTCGCGACTGAAGAGGTTCTATTCTCAAACTGTTTCTTCATGATATCCTGACTCAACTCTTCGGGTGAAGAAGGAATAACTGGTTCAACTTCTGCAGGCAAATCATCCCACCCCGTAGGAATGATATGTTCATCAGAAATCTTCTTTGACAGATAGAGCACATAATAATCGAACTTACCACTTGATTCTCCTAACAATCCGACCTCCGGGTCTCCCACCAAATATCTTTCCTTCAACTGACGTTGAGAATTCCCACTTCTAGGCACTTCCTCAGGAGTTTCAGGTTGCAAGGGCTCTTTAGGCTGTACAGGTTCTTCAGGCTGATATAACTCTCCATTATCAAGTAAATCCTGAACCAGTTTCCCTAAAACTCTGCAATTCTCTGTGTCATGCCCGAAGATGTTGTGGTACTGGCAAAAAGGCTTATGGAGGTGGGGTATAAGTGGGGTAATAAGGCCTTGGGATCGGGCTTGGTAAAAAGCTTCGGTTAAGGTAGTTTTGAGTGGGACATATGGGCGGATTGGGTAACGAATTTTTGGGTCGTCGAGGCCCAGGGCATTGATTTGAGCTGGTGGCGGTACAACATGGGTTGGGAGAGGGTTACTGGTGACATTTGGTTGACTTGGTGGATTTGGTGGGGCAATGACTTTCTTGTCAATGAGGTCTTGGATTTCATGGCGAAGGCGCATGCATTGGTTGGTGTGATGACCCTTAGATTGGTGGAACTGACAATACTCATTTTCTTTGAAATTTCTGGGCAAATGATCTGGAAGAGGCCGGGGTTCCAAAGGAGTAAGGAGACCACGTGCCTTCAATTTCTCAAGGACACGTTCTAGGGACATGTATAGATTGGTGAACTGGCTGGTCTGCTCTCTAGCTTGGAATGAGCGATTTGGTTGGGTAGCTTGAATAGGTTGGGCAGCTTGAATAGGTTGGGCGATGACATTGACTTCAAGGTTGGGTTTGCGGTTGAGAGGTGGTTGGCGGTTTCTGAAAGGTTCTTCGGCCTTGAGAGCCCCACTAACCAGAGCATCTTCAACTTGAGTACCAGCAATAACAAGGGCTTTGAAGTTAGGGAAATACTGCGAGAACAAATACTTATTATAAATGGGCAAGAGACTCTTCAGTACCATCTGCACCTGCTCATCATTTGTAGGTCTGTGGGTCATCTGCGAAGCTTTCGCCCTCCATCTAGAAATGAAGGCAGAGAAACTCTCCCTCGGTTCCTGCTTAGTAGTCTCAAGATCCCGACGAGTCACATCAATCTCAGTGTTGTACTTGTAGTGATTAGTGAACTCATTGCAAACATCCTTCCATGTCTTCAACTTAGTCTCATCTAAGGATAAAAACCACTTCGAGGCTGACCCTTTCAGTGATTCATGAAACATCTGAGCCAACAACTCATCATCGACTCCACGAGGTTGCATCGCCCTCACATACATCTTCAAATAGGTTTTAGGACAACCCATCCCATCAAACTTCTCTAATTTCGGCATCTTAAAACTGAACGGCATACTGGCCTTGGGGAATAGTGAATAAGATGTCACATCGACCATGTCATCAGACTGACGCATCCCCTTCAGGGCTTTCTCTAAGGCTTCAACCTTACTTGACAACAGAATCGGATCCATAGAGAGGAACCTAGATCCATCGGGCTCGCCATCCAGATTGATGGGCTTAAACTTGACACCTAACTGGGCCTTGGCGCTGTCATCAACTTGGGCCGGGATAGGTGGATCAGAAGTACTCTTCGGGTTCTCTAAGTGGGCCTCCCTAACCTGATCTGTACTGATCTGTTTATCTTGGGACATTTTCTTAATCTGTTCAGTCTCACGGGCCAGGGCATTAATTCGGTTCATGATAGCATTCAACACTGTAGCAGTGGTACTGGATTCTCCGTCAGCCATTGAGGATACACTCGGGGGTTCAACACTAAAAAGACGCTCTCTAGAATCACGACGCCATGCCAGAATTCTACACCATGAAATGGGCTTTTTTAGAAAAAATGGACGAGTCCATGATACTCAAAACCTATTGACAGACTATCAAAGAGGTGTTATCCAAACAGAAAGAAAGAGAAAGGAGAAAACCGTCCTATCATAGTTCCAACTCACTTCCCTATTTCACAAGGGTACTTCCTTAGAAATTAGGAAATAAATCAAAATCACCAATAGGGGAATAAAACATGATCAGCTAAACAAGGCACAAAGAGCAACACCAATGACTAGCCCTTCATTCTCAGGACACTTTCCTTTGAATCGAAGGTCTTAGTCAAAACAAGCCAAAACAACCTAATCACAGAAAAGGGTATGTACCTTTAGAATATTCTTTTCCATCCTCAAAATAGTCCTTTTGTTCTAAGGACCAAAATCCTTAAAATAAAGGGCCTATATTAAAAATATCAAAGTTTATCTAAGGGTGACATATCCCTAAGTTCTAGCATTCACAAAAAGGGCTCGCATCAAATCGGGACAATTTCGGCAGCATAACGACGCAATTATGTGCTAAAAGAAATTTGGCAGCATAACGGCGTAGGTATGTGTCAAGGGAAAGTTTCGACAGCATAACGGTACAATTAAATACCAAAAGGAATTTCGGCAGCATAACAGTACAATTGTGTGTCGAAATTTCGGCAGCATAACAGGTGTGTGCAAGCATTGGAGGGTAGAGTGTCCTACTTGGCTGTCTACATGGACTAATGCAAAAGGTGGGTTCAAAGGTTCCTATTGCAGATCAATCCATATACCTAACCACATGTGACACATGGCGTGCCGCGTGGGTCAAACAGTACTGATTGGTCATTGATATACCCCGAAGGGTACTTGACAATAGGTTGATGGCTTCGTCATGATTGCCCTAGTGTCGAGTGGAGACAGGGATCAGGACTAGACCATCGTTTGGCAAGGCAACATCGTCCTATCACACAATGACATGCAGCTAATATAACTAAAATGATATGCAATCACACAAATGCAAGTGGTTGATTTTAACTAATTTAAGAAATTAAATAGCCCAATTAAATTAATTGAAGTTTAGCCCTCGACGTCCCCAGCGGAGTCGCCAATTCTGTGGACCAGCCTCCGGGCGGGGGCATTATGAGGAGGATCCACATCATCACCGGGCGATGTGATTAGAGGGGTTTAGAAAACAAACAAAACAAAGGAGTCGCCACCTTATTTTTAAGGAATAAGAAAACCATAAAAATGTTTTATTTTAAAACAAAACAAACTCCATTTTCAATGAAAAAATAGTCTACAAACCAGAGTTGGATCCGGGAGCTAGGTTACGACGTGGGAAGGTTCCAAGCTTTCACTTGTAGGCACCCATCTCGCCCTAATTAAAGGACTTCTAATTTATTTGGGCTATTTAAATTTCTTATTACAAAAAATCCTAAATAATCTAAATCAACCAATAAAGTAGTGATATAAAATGCAGTAATCTATATTAGTTATATTAATAAATAAAAAAATACAAACAAACCCTAAAAACCTAGAATTCCCTACGGGCATCCTAGGGCGGACTTGAGCCCTATTAGCGCCTACGTAACTTACTAGTATCACCTAGCAAGTATCAAAGTCCACGTAGTTCGACTACCCTAGGACTCTCCTATTGTAATCGATCACATCATCAAAGGTATTCAACCTAATTCAAGACTCTAACTTCGAGAATTTTTTATTTACTTAAAATCATTTATTTGAAATCATTTCAAATTAAAAGACTTTCATAAAATCCAAATATTCTAAATAATTCTCATCTTTAGAATTAAATTCCAATTGAAAATCTTTTTCAAAGATATTTCAAGAAAACAAATCATATTGAGAGGAATTTCATTCCAAGGCAAAAATCTTAAAACATTTCAAATTCTTTTGAAAATCATTTAATATTCAAATCTCTCATAAAATCATGTTTATTTCATAAACATTATATCAAAATCATTTTTAGAAATCTCTCGAAGATAGACACTTAAATCAATCGAAACACTCAAATCAGATGACGGTCTTTACAACAAAGGACAGTCCTAGGGAAGGTCAAGTGACCTTCTTAAGCCTAGGGTCTCTAACTAGCCCTAAAGTTAATCTAAAAACCTAA
>JAESVK010000165.1:554870-579308 GCA_017140935.1 Hamamelis virginiana
TTCACAAAATCAATTCTAACCATATATGAAAAGTTCCTAAATGCATACTAATCAAACTATGTGATCCTAAGCATATTTCTAAGTTAGATTTGGCTCTAAAATAATTTTTAGAAGCGATTTAAGGACATAAACAAACCTGGACAGATTTGAGCATGAACCTTAAACCACTCTAAAAACCATGAAAATAAAGAATAAAAATTGTGAAGATGACCTAGCATGCTTTCTACATGAATATACTATGAGCATACTATAAGAATCATGCAAAATATGGCTTAAAAATGTTAATTAAACCACTTTAAAACATGTATTCAAATCTGGACAGGTTTGAATACATAATTAAAGTAGCTTAAAAATCATCTTTAATCCATAAAAATATCAAATAAACACCCTAGCATACAATCTATCATGCTTGACTAAATTACCATGCAAAAACATATCAAAACTACACAAAAATATGCTTAAATAATTAATTTAAACACAAGGGGAGGATCTTACCTTTGCACGCTCCCTCGTACACAATTTATATATTCAAACAATCAAATCCATGGCAAGTGTTTAAATAATCATAAAGAACATAAACAAAAAGACTCAAGACTCATCACATGTCAAAATAACATATTAACACATTCATATCATCATTAATACCATCAATCAAACATTAAGAGATTCAAATAACAATATGAACATATCAATATTTATTCTAAACATGCTTACACATAAAATAATGAAAGACTCATCTTAAACATGATTACTAGCATAAAATAACAACAAAACTAATCCTAAACATGTTAACTAGCACAAAATGATAACGAGACTAATCATAAACACATCTAATCACATAAAATCATAATGAAAGACATCCTAACATGCTTGCTAAACATACAATCATAATAAAACTAACCCTAATCATGTATACTCACATAAAATCACAATAAAGCTATCCCTAATCATGCATACTCACATAAGATTATAATAAAACTAACTAACCTTAAACATGCATACTAACATAAAATCATAATAAAACTAACTAACCTTAAACATGCATACTAACATAGACTCATAACAAAACTAATCCTAATCATGCATATTTACATAAAATCATAACAAAGCTACACTAACCCTAGACATGAATACTAACATAAAATCACCATAAAAACTACGCAAATCATACTTACTCATATAAAATAACAATAAAAGACAACCCTAATCATGCTTGCTAATATATAATCCTAATAAAGCTAACCCTAGACATGCAAACTACATTAAACAAGCCGCATACAACAACTAACATCATTCTAACATATGCAAGCAACTAAAAAAATTATTTATATTATACATCTTGAATACATGAGAATGGAGAAAAAAGATTTACATAAAAAAATCAAAGAAACAAGGCCATGGTTGAGCATTTACCCTTCGATCTCCTTCTTGGCTACCTACTTCAAGCTCCTAGCTTTGAGTGCTTCCCCCTTCAATGGTGTAACAATGAAAAACCAGATCTGTAGCCTCCTCCCTAACCCTAAAATTCTTCCTCTCTTTTTGTGAACCTCCTCTAACCTACTCTATCAAAGCATACTTATAGAGTTAGGGTAAATAACCATGGATGGTTGGGATTAATCCATCTAAAAATGATCCTAAGGCTTAGAATCACTCATTCTAGGGTTTGCCAACTGAAAACCTTTCGAATTATATTAAAAAAAAACCAATCAAATCGGCCAAAATGGGTGGGAGAGCCTCAAACCTTCCAAAATTACAAAAATTGCTCGAGCATCCTAGTGACCATCCAAGGCTGGACGGTTGGCCGTCCTGGGCTGGACGATTGGCCATCCTAGCTAGGACGGTCACTGTAGTGACTTTCCCAAATTTCCCCATTTTCAATGGGATTTTGTATTTTGGTCATATCTTGGTCAATTCTCATCCAAATTCGATGATCCAGGTATCAAAACGACCGTGTTTTGATCCTCCACACTTTTAGAAGGTTTTTGGGTCAAAAATACTTGACCATGGTCAAGGGTTTTGGTAAAAAGCTAGCCGATTGACCCGGTTGTGCCAAAATTGGTCAAATGACCATTCATTGTTTTATAAAATTGATCAATTAGGCTTGAACCACTTCTAAAAACATGGTTTTAATATGAAATTGGTATTTGAAAACATGTTTTGAAAATATTTAATTTTGGTGAAAACGACCAATTCACGGTCAATTTGACTGAAACCCTAGTTTGACTTATTCTCGCTTGTGGAATCGATTTTAGGCGAATCTATCCTAACCATTCAAAGGTTCAATTAGCACTTCAAATACACTCCCCACATCCATATAAACCTCATGAGACAATCCGTTTCGAATTCGGAGGTCATTCGGAAATTATACGAGAAAAAGGACGAAAATGCCCTTCAAGTCGCAAAAACCCTAATTACCTATCGAGCTCTCATCAGAATGCCATGAAATTTACAGGGATGTTCTAAAACACCTCAAAAGTCAAATGCAATACAAATGGGTTGATTCCAATCCAAATGTACACATGAAATAATGAATTGTCATTTTCCTCAGAAAATGGCAATTTAGGTAATTTGGTCTTTACAAGGCCAATTCCTCACCAAATAATCCACTCTTCGAGTTGATCATTTGTATAAGTATATGATAGAAATAATTGGTAAAAATGGAGTGTCCACAAAAGTATGGTTGAAAAACAGAATAATTGGGTTGAGTTGGTACAGCAGAGCTTTGGAACACACTGGAGAATGAGGAAATTGCAAATTGATTTTTTAATTCATTTTTCTTGACAAATGCAGCATTATAGAGCACCTATTAATAGACTCATCGGACACTTCTAGAGCCATCCTAGAAGATTGAATAACTCTTAGAAAACTAAAAAAATTAAATGTTATTGAAAATGAAAGTGCATTAATTGCTAACAGATCCATCGTGCTTTTTGAGATTGGAGGAGTCTTTTTTTGGCAACCTCGGTGGAGGAGGTGTTGCGGATGCTTGTGTTTAGCACCTGCAGTGATCGGTCTTCTTTTGACCCTTGCTCACGGATTGTTTTTTGTAGTGAGCTTTATGCTTCTTTAGATGTCAACTTTTGGTTGATAATCAAAGTTAGGGTGTGGTTTCGTTGTTGTTTCAAGATAGTGGGGGAGCATTTTATGGTGGGTATCTGGTTTTGTTTCAGTGGGGCTAGTTTTAGCTCGGTTTGATTTTCTGGATTGGGTCTTGAGATTGGTGACAGCACCCATCTGTCTGACATGTCATTAACGGAAACAATAACGGGAAATGAAATGGGAGAATTATTATTATTATTATTATTTTTTATTTTTTTTCAAAATATCAACTAAAAAAAACTGACATTTTTAAGAATACATAAAAAAAAAATAAAATTTTATAGTACAATTTTTTAGAAATAAACTGTTGGATTACTATAATTTTTGAAATGTCAAATTTTACAATGCTTCCAAGTGTAAAATCTCGCACAATAATATTAATACGGTGAGTTTGAGTGTTGAATCATAGAGATTGGGAGACAAGAACACATCCAACAGATTAAGAAGGAAAAATTGCTTAAGATTACATTGATTGAATTCTTCATGAAAAACAAACTATAAAATATAAGTTGTATACAATGATGATGATGAGGTAAGGCATCAAGGATTCACTTTTCATAACTTCATGATACTTATTCTTTATCCATTTTTATAACTCAATTGAAAATCATATAAAGGATGGTCCAAATAGGATGATGGATCAGTGATTCTGTAGAGATTAATGTCAAGAGATTTACCTCTTACTTCTTAATTGATCGATCAAAGCTTTACAAGAGTAGTTTTCTAATGTCGACAATGAATCAATGGTTTATACAGAGGATGAAAGATGAAAAATTTCAGCCCTAGTCTAAAATAGGAATTTAGCACACCATGAGAATTGGAAAAAAAGCAAGAATAAAATAAATCTAGATTAGAATGAATTCTGTTCTCCTCTTAGGTTTACAAGAGCATTTTAGACTTCATCAAACAATAAAGCAAACCATGTATAAATCAAAACAAAACAGAAATAAATACATGATAAAGCCCATTAAAAATGTAACATAGCATGCATAAGAAGGATATTTAATTCAATGGTCAGTTTTTCAAAACTTGTTTTTATAATTGACTAAACAGTTCAGCTTAAGCAACTTTGTATAAACTGCACTTTATGATAATCCCTTTGTTACATAGAGAGAGTCTTTTTATAAGGTACATATCTTATGCAAAGTTGCAAAAGTAACCTACATACGATTAGTTAGCCTTCTTATGCATGTTACGCATACCCAAAAATCACAATGATCCAATAAGAAGTGCTTCTACAACTCCACCATCTCCCAACTGCTTGTAGAAACATCTAACACAAAACATACTAAAACCCAAAGATGCAAAACTAAAATCCCAATTCAAAAGCCACAAAAGGTGATAAACCCTCTTCACCACCTCTCTGGACACTAGCTCTACTTATTAAATGATCAATGGTCAAATTATTTTCTCACTTCACTTTCCAAGTAAAAGAAGCCACTATGGAATGAACCTAGGGCATCCAAACCTTTTAAGCAATAGTCCGTCCTTAAATGTTATTCTAATAAAAGATAAGAAAAACAAATGCAAAAGAGAAATAAGTGGGTGAAAAAGTATAAGCTTATAGCTCTTCAATTTTTTCAATATTGGGTCCAAGAACTGGTAGTGCAAGCAGGTTTCACTAAGACCCCAGACCCCCAGACACCCCCCCACCCAAAAATAAATAAATAAATAAAATGGTAAGTTTCATTTGAAAAAAAGAAGAAAAGAAGGTGCGGATAGCCAATACTAAAGCATCTCTGCTCATGAAAGAGTAAAATGCTACATTACATGAAATTAAAATGTGGAGCTTTTGATACCGTGGCTAGAAATCATGACAAAAAGATCACCCATCGCTCGTCCATGTTAAGGCCAGAAGAACAATGGTTAGAGCAGAGAAAATGGTCGCACAAGGAAACAACCACATGGCCCTGCTCCGGCTGTTCTGGCTCTCCTCACTGCCCAACTCAACCTCTTTCAGAAGCTCCCTCACCTCGTCCATGTCTGAATCTTTTGCGGCTTGGACTAGTCTACTTTGAATCTTCTCAAGCTTAGTGAGCCTTCTCTCTCTGGAAGCATCCTTCACTGGCCATAAAAAACCTGTCATCTTCCACAGGAGAATGCCCACATAGATGGCCACAATGCAGTCTACACTGTAATGGTGGCGTTCCCGTATTTCCCTCTGAGCACTGTGCACTACAAGCAGCCATATAAGAGCTGAGCTAAAACCTCCATAAGCTTCCTGCAACCAATTTCAGATATAGAGAGGAACTATGTCTCAGTAATTTATTGTTGAAACCATGGTACCAATGGCCACTAAACGATGGGACAACGAAGTATCAAATGTATAGAAGGTATACCGTCCAAGCCATAGCTGTGAGTACTGCAACAAGCATGTGGCCACTGTATAAGAGGTCATTGCACCCGCCTCCGGCTTTCGTTAGCAAATTGTACCAAGAAGATCCATCAGAAGCAGTGGGTCGCAGGAAATCAATTAAAAAGCTCATCGAACCCCAATCTGGACGGTAGTCGCCAGGGTATTTCCCAGCATCAGCTGGAAAAGAAATAAGAGAATTGTTAAGACCACCTTCCTGTAAAGGGACACCAATGGGTAGTAAATTTGGGGAAGCTTTGATAATGGAGAACAATGTAAAAGTCAGGGAAGGGAACCCAAGATACAGATCTTTATTATATTAACAACACAGTAAGGTCACTAAAAAAAGCACTCTCGGAACCTTTTTCTAAATCTCTTCTGAATTTTAGAAACATCTAGAAGATGATATTTATAATGGATCAAATGCCATGAAGAAAAATATTGGACCTCCGTTACAGCACCTTATTTATTGCAAACATGGTTTGTAAGTAAAAGATATGAAAGCAGCCATTAATGGAATTTATGAAGAAAATTTCATTCACAAATGATTATATGACTCCGGACCATCTAATTTTATCCTCTTTTAGTTAAGGCCGTGGATTGAGGAAAAAAAAAAAAAAAAAAAAAAAAAAAAACAGAGTTCTTCCATTAAAATAGTCCTAACAATCCAGGGACTATTTTTAATAGAATGAAAATCAATAAGGAAAATGAATTCAGTGCATAGCACATGCTATATATGGGTGTTAGGCTCAGGCATAAAGCATGAAACCACATCAAAATCAGAAAACTGAACACAGAAGAAGAACAAATTCACTACACAGCACATACCATAAGCCATATCATGTTGTAGAACCTGGCGAATACCATCAGCATCAGTGTAAGGGACATAATATTTCTGAGCCCAACGATGAGGGTAAGCAGGGACTCTGAACCGAGCTGAAGCGCACCAAGGCCGAGCTGATGGCAGAATCGTAGATAAAAAACTTATAGCCCTAAGAAGCCGCCCAATCGCCATGGTGAACATGTATCTTGCACCCAGCCCAAGGCCAGGAGCTTTTACAGAATCGAATAATACAGAGAAAGCCAGTATCATAAACAACATTAGATAATGGTGTAGTCCAATAATCCTGGCTCTCAGAATCTCAACGACTGTTTGAGGAAGTTTCTCATTCAATGCCAGGAGCAACCACTGGCCAGTATCAGGAAGAGGAGGCGTATCACTGTCAAACATTAATAAACCATTTGATTAACTCGTTGCTAAAGTTTTACTTAAATATAAATCAGAGCTAGTATGGGAAATGCAAGGTGTCTTAGGAAAAAACCCTGAGAAATTTGAAGTATGATATGGCAGGAGATCAGCATGGGCATTAGTAGTCACACATCAATCTGTAACCATCAACAACTTAAAACAGCATCAGTCTATGATGTTTATAGATCATGAACTGACTATTGCTGTTCGAATGGAATAAGTACATAAATCCTAGAAACCCTAGCAATCACAAGTATTTCCACTGGCTGCCCCATTGGTTAGAATTAAGTTCAATTTTGTAAACTATCCGATCAAGTTCTTTAGCACGCATCAACTCAACTGGAATCAATTGAGGATATAAACAGATGCTAGGTAAATGGGTCTGTGATCTTAAAATCATAGCTAGAAGGTATTACCATCCATACTAGGTTTACTGCCAAATAATCAGAATTATCACCACCGCTGCAAATGTTGGAGTTTCAATACTTAAAAAGAATATCTATACACAGCCTTTGTAGCCCTTAAACAAAATGATTTTGCGATTGTATTGTGTGAATTTGGCAGCTACTCTGGCAAGCATGCTACAATTCACTAGAACTCATGCCATGTAAAGAAAAGCTAATACTATTTTTTTGGTGCAGTGCACCGATTACATGCAAATGAATCATCACTTCTTAAGGGTCATTATGAGATAAGAAATTAACTTTGTGCAATTGCGCCAACTCCTAATTTCTCATCAACCATGTTTCAAAGGCCAATTGAAGGAAATGAGTCAACAAGGTTCATAAATTTACGTTTTCTTCATTAGTCCTCTTAAACACAATTCCAATATCTCAATCAGGATGGTCTTGGCCTCTTGGTTTCACAGGTGCTAATGATTTAATGATTTATACATAGATTGAACACTACCTGGGTAGCAGGCACAGTGTGAGGGAAATTTAAAAATAGGGTTAATTACATTTTACCCACCTGTGGTTTACCTCTAATTCGATTTACCCACCCGTGGTTTCATTTTTTACACTTTACCCACCTGTGATTCACTCCGTTAGTCCTCCGTAACCCACCTCCACTACGGACGTTACTCTAACACAAAAACTTAAAAAAACTTAACCTCCAACGGATCAAACACCCTCACTCCCAAGAACACACTGCTATCCAACGATCTCACCAAACGAAGAGCACAATACAATGTGCTTGAGAAAATCGACTGCGAAACCTAGGGTTTTGATCGTGCAAGCAAGCCGAGGAAGAAGGAGGCACAATGTTCAGATTGTGAGTTGTCGCGAATAGGTAGATCCTTTTAATGTTTTGAAACCTAGGGTTTTAAAATTCTTTTTCGAAATTGGGTTTTTGCTTGCTATGTCTTCATCAACTGGCAATGGGTCTACTGGACCATAGGATTAGGCTTCCTTCATCAATGTGGGGCTTCATTGATTATTGATTTTCATGATTTTGCATTACTATTGATTATTGCTTTTCTGCTTTCCTTTTCCATGGGTTTGTCTCCCAAAACAGAACAAAAACTTGTAATAATATTGTCTGTTTCTGTGTTGTGCTTTGTGTGGACCACAGAAACAGACAATATTATTAAAGAGAAATTGGGTATGTATAATGTGGTCCTGTGGTCCACACAAAGCACATTATATGCAGATGGCTGACTTGAGATTATCAATAATCTATAATAGATTATACTTTTCCGCATGCAAGCCCATCTCATACTTTATTCTGTTGTATTTTATATGCAGATGGCTGACTTGAGATTCAATTTTGAGATTCATCATGGTGGCCAGTATGTGTGGAACCCAGATTTGGTATATTTAGGAGGTAGTACTTCTTTTATTGATAAGGTTGACCCAGATAGACTTAGTTATTTTGAAATACAAGATATGTGTTGTAGTTTGGGGGCAAATAGTACATGTAGATTTCTTTATCTTATTCCTGGAGGTAATTTGGAGCAAGGGTTAAGGCATATAAATGAAGATGATGATGTAGTTTATATGTGTGAGATTCATGCTGCATGGCCTACAAATAAGATAACACTATATGTTGATGATGGTAAGGAGCCACTTGCAGTTGTTCAGGAAGTGGTAAATGATAATGATGTGCATGAGATACCTCAGAATGGTGATGATGTGCATGAGATGCATGAAGGAGGTAGTGTGGATGCTGAAGGAGGTGGTGGAGAAGATCTTGATTGGTTGGAGGAAGGGTTTGAGGGGCCGGATTTTGATGATGATGTATTTGGAAATGTAGATGATGGGTCATCTACACTTGATGGAGTTAGTGGCAGTGCAGCAGCCCCACATAGGCCCTCTGAGGGAGATAATGTCAATGCAGCCCCACATATGCCCTCTGAGGGAGATACTCCAGCTAACAATGACCCAATTGCCAGTTGATGAAGACATAGCAAGCAAAAACCCAATTTCGAAAAAGAATTTTAAAACCCTAGGTTTCAAAACATTAAAAAGATCTACCTATTCGCGACAGCTCACAATCTGAACACTGTGCCTCCTTCTTCCTCGGCTTGCTTGCACGATCAAAACCCTAGGTTTCGCAGTCGATTTTCTCAAGCACATTGCATTGTGCTCTTCGTTTGGTGAGATCGTTGGATAGCAGTGTGTTCTTGGGAGTGAGGGTGTTTGATCCGTTGGAGGATAAGTTATTTTAAGTTTTTGTGTTAGAGTAACGTCCGTAGTGGAGGTGGGTTACGGAGGACTAACGGCGTGAATCACAGGTGGGTGAAGTGTAAAAAATGAAACAACGGGTGGGTAAATCGAATTAGAGGTAAACCACAGGTGGATAAAATGTAATTAACCCTTAAAAAAATTATCATATAATTATTATATCATAAAATGTCCTGAACAATGCATGGCTGGGCATAGCTGATTCACATATATTAAGAAACACACTTGCACACATATTTGATATTCCTCACAGATATCTGGAAGAATTTCCACAAATATTTCTATTTAATATGATATGACATTAATTAAAACCAAAGTGTGCCCTAATCAGTAATCACACTAGATCCTAGACATGGAACAGCTATAGCACACTAGATTGCATAAACACTCTTAATTAAGCACTCTCTATAGCTAGCCACCATTTCCAATAGAGATAGATCCTTTGTGAGTAATCATTAACCAACAATTAGATCCATCAACACTTAAACTCTTCATCAACGTACCAAATCCTAAATCCAACATGTCGATAAATCCCAGAAGATTTGAATCAGCACACAAACTGAACAAGAAATCAAACCTAAAACCCTTGCTCATTATTTCCAACACAACGGGAACACAAATCAAGCTTCACCCACATATAAAACGAAGCAAAAGCAACATAAATCCAACTCGACCCACATAAAATGAAGCCAAAACGAACACCTAACGAGCATCACTACTTCAAATTTGAACTGATTCATCACATGGGTCACTCTATTTTCACCTCAAAAAACCAAAAATTGAAGCAAGATATTTCAGATCATGCTTCACCTACATAAAGTGAAGCAAAAGCAACACAAATCAAACTCGACCCACATAAATTAAGCTAAAACGAACACAGAACGAGAAACACCACTTCAATTTTGAACTGATTCATCAAATGGGTCACTCTATTTTCGCTTCAAAAAACAAAAAATTGAAGCAAAATAAAAGACAGATAATATGCAAAAATACAGTCCTCTGATTACCGGTGCCAGTCGAGGCCGAGCACGGCGCTGACGAAGCGAACAGAGAGAACTTCGAAGAGGAGAGCTGAGAGCATCAAGAGCATGGAAGCAACAAAGGGAATGGCGGAGCGTAACTCGGAAGACCAGTGCTTGTAGAAGGGGACACGAACGATGGCAATCAGGGCGAGTAAGGTCCAGAGAACTGGCTGAAGACGATCGTGCCATGAGGGGGAAATGTGTCTCAGGTAGTCTACTGCCACGTAGGACATGGCGGCTATGCCTAGGCCGCCGATCTTCGCCTTCGCCGGCGGTGGCTGCTGCCACCGCATGGTGGCGGCCGAAGAGAAAGAATTGTAGATGATTGAAAAAAAGGAAAGTTTGGAGTTGCAGGTGTCGAGTTTGCTGTTCCAGTTTACAGATATTAGTTAGGAAATTAATTTATTAAATAAGTACTATTAATTACTTCCTGTTCTGTTATCGAATGTCAACGTTTCAAAATATAAATTAAGATAATTGAAAATACTAAAACAAGCAAAAAATAATTTTACATAAAAAATTAATTGTTGTAATTTTTGGTATGCATGAAATGCATACACCTTCCCTGATGTTTGGCTTAAATACACGGATCTCCCTTGAGTTTCAATAAATTCCAATCCGTCCCCTGAAGTTCGATGCAGATACTTCCCATCCGTTATACTTTCCGTTATTTTGCAATCAAAATATCTAAAATACCCTCATTTTTATGCACATTTCCATAGACGCCTGGTAATCTCTTTTTTGGTGAAACTCTACCAGCCCTCCTAATTGACTTCCTAGTTCCTATGTGTGCTTCTTAATTCCTTTCTATTTTCTTTTGAAATGTAAAATAATATAAAAATCATAAATTTTTTAAATTTGTATATATAAAAGTGACGGGATGCTATTGTACACTTTATGTAAAATTGTGTATTTGCGTAGGGTGATTTTCATAAGGCTAAATACATAATTGATTTTGAAAAGTTGACTGTTCGATTAGATGAACTATTTGTGAATTTCATTCCATATGGCTAAATACATAATTGATTTTGAAAAATCAATTGTTAGATTAGATAAACTACTTATGAATTTCACGTTCTTAAAAAATTACCGTGATTCAACAGTCAATTTCTAAAAAACCAACCAAAAAAAACTGGTGACTTTTTAAAGAATAAAAAAGTCACAAATTTTGACATTGACATTTTTCAGAAATCGATTGTTGGATCACAGTGATTTTTGGTGAACTTAAGTTCATAAGTAGTTAATCTAATTTAACGGCTTGTTTTTGAAAGTCAATTTTGCATTTGGTTTTATGGAGGTCACCTTATGCAACTTTGTATAAGGTATACCTTATAATAAATTGTTTTAGTAGCCATGGATTAATATTAAAGAGTTTTAAAATATAATAATTTTTTATAATTTAATGAAAAAAACTTCCACTGATCATCAAAGTGCATGGTATTATCCATATTCAAGGGAGATGTTTCAAGTTTGAATTTGTAAAAGTTCATCAATATTCATTTGGTAGTAATAATGACTATTTGGGATAAGGATAGATTTATATTCATTGGCAATAGAAATAATAATTCATGATAGATTTAAATTTCAAATAATGATTTAATCTAATCATAATTTGTAATTGTTATGAAATAAATTTTATACATTTAATCCTATAACACTATTTTGATGAGGTGATAACTTTTTTAGCCATTTTTTAAGTTAATTTAAAATACGCATATTAAAATTTTAAAAACTCAATTGCTGGAACATATTGTGATACCATATTGGTTGTTAGCAAAACAATTGTCACTTAGTCATTATTGTTGTATTAATTCTTTTTAATAGAGGTGATGAAGGGTAAAAGTATTGAAAAAAAAATAGAAAAAAAAAAAAAAAAAGCAAAGATGATACATGCAAAAACTCCAATTCAGGATTACATTCAATTTACTCATTGCAAAACACTTTTTAATGTATAGAAAAATATTGAATAATATTATTAATATTATTCATGTTGGAACATCTCCAATGAACTCCCATTTGGGTCTTTCATTTTTATAGTTGGGAGTGTTACAGTGTCAAAATAGGTGCTTTGCCCACATTTGGCACTATTGGGCCAAATGGAAAGCTATCTTCGTTACATGGGAGTTGATATGAGATAAAAGCCTTGCAAACATATTTTGGATCGGAACTCATTTGATGTACAATTTTTGCATTTTTTGATACAATTGATGTAATTGGAAGTTGATTTCCAGTTGTAACACAATTTATAAAATGTATGGGTATGGTAGTTTGGGGTGGTGTACATGAAAATATCTTATAATTGAGTATATGCATGTAATAATATAAATAATTGTTTGTGTGAATGGAATCAACTGGAAATGCGATTGATAAATTTATAGGATTTCTATATTGTAAATGCAGCAGGTTGCACTACTAACTTAGCTTGGTGGATCTCTTTTTCTTTTTCTAGAAAAAAAAAAGTTTGGGGGTCTTATTTTTCATTTTTCAAAAATTTTCTCTACTGTTTAATCCTAAATCTGCTACCATCTTCTTACTATATCGGCTGGTGTATTACCACTGCTAACTTTGAATTTGATGTTAGACTAGTTTCTTTTAGAAGTAAATGTGCATTGTATTCATGTTTGAGTGTTGGGGAGGGCAATGGGATGTCGGAAATTGGAAATATTTATATGGGTTTTTTTTTTTTTAATCCCGTACTTTCATTGGACAATGTTGCATAGTTTATATAAATCTAGTAAACTACTTCTATAAGACCTGTCAAACGAAATTATGCGTTAAAAAGGATGAATTTGGACATGACAATCATCCCTAATTAGCATACGCTTTTTCAAATCATTTCAAGAATTTTTTTCCATTGAAAGAAGGGTCGATCAACAAGGGTTCAAATCTCATGAGATCTCAAGAGAGGGTACTGTGAGAGAAATATGAGAGGTGGTCATTTTGTTAATTTAATGAGGGCATAAATGTCTTTTTGTTAATTTAACAAGGGTTGTGTGGTCATTTAACTTCAATTAATGCTAGTGGTCAATAGAAAAAAAAATTAGGGCATTTTGGTAATTTTGTATGTCCTAAACAGTAATAATGGTAGAATTGGCATTTTCAGAAAATTAGAAGATGATGACAGCATTTTCCGTTACCTTTCTAACGGAAAGTGTAACGGAGGGGAGGCGTCTGCAAAAAACATTAAACCTCGGGGAGCGGGTTGGAATTTGTTGAAACTCAAGGGAGGTCCGTGCATTTAAGCCAAACCTCATGGAGGTCCGTGCATTTTACCCATTAAGATAATTGAAAATACTAAAATAGGCAATTTTTTTCGTTTTTGAAAAATTAACTGTTGTGATTTTTGGTATGAATAAGATGCATAAGTATATTTTTTAATTTTTCAAAATAAGCATATATTGATATAATCATCCATCTCTCTCTCTACGGCCATGATACAACCCCTTTTTTTTTCCCTTTTTTTTGTTGTTGTTGTTGCTATTGTTGTTGCTGCTGCTGCTGTGTGTATAGTTATTTTTACATATTCATTAAAAATTTAATGGAGATTAAATCACTAGTAATTTTAGTAGGCCTTAGAATAGTGGGAGTGTTTTCTCTCTATTTTAAATAAAAGTTTGGGACTTCAAATCTTGACTCGATTCTCTTTTAAAATAAACTTTTTCCATTTTATATATTTTGTTCTTTTATGGGGGGAAATTATAGATTAATCCCTTGTACTATTGCTTAAAATCACTTTACACTCCTATAATTTCAATTGTGACACATTGATCCCTATACTTTCAATTTATGACAGAGAGGTATACGACGTTAACTAGCAACTGTATTTTATCATTATACTGGCCTTATTATAAAAAAGAAATAAAATAAGTACAACCTACCCATGGGTTGGACACGGGTCAAACGGACCCAAAACGGGCAAAGTGAATAAATGCCCTTATTTTAACCCACTTCCCTCATCTCTCTTAAACACTCCTTCTCACTCTCTCTTGAAAGAATGTAAGTAAGGAGGATTTGCAGCGGAAAAACAACTATAAAACTTTTATATAAAATTGAATTCTCACTCACAATCATAATAAGAATTGAACGCAAGCATAGGATTATGTATAATACAACAAGAACATAATTAAATAAATTAATCACTTACTTGTTTTTGCCTTTTTGATGAAACTCCAAGAACCTTGAATCACATCCAAGCTCCAAAAATATGAAGCTTCCAACGGTATCCACACGAACACAAAACTCCTCAAGTTCCTTCAACACTTGATCAAAACCAAGCTAGAGAGGGATAGAGAGAATTCGGCCATATATGGGGAGGAGAGAGGCTAGCTCACGGCCTCCTTAGGGTTAGATGAATGCTCCTCTTCTTTTTAGGGTTGAGTGGACTTAGTGCCAGCATGCACTCATCCCTATGTATTTATAGCAAATACTAGGGTTTCTAGTTTTTGCAACTTGGTCCTCCCTAATTAACAGTTAATTGAAAAGACCATATAAGTTACATAAATTAGAAACTTACCCATCTCATAAATTAAAGAGCTCTCTTGTGTCTTTTTGTGTGTGACCATTTGGGTTCACCCCAACCTAGTAGTGGACCGGGACATCTCATGTTTCCTAAAATAGAAACTTTTTATTTATGGTTCAATTGGAACAATTCCAATTTTGCCCTCAATGATAACACTTACCATTAGGCCTTCACTAGTCATGAGTGACATCTAGCAATATATCATGACATACCCTAGGTGTGGGTGAATAGTAGAACTATGTGAATCCTTCATGTTACTTAATCCTTCATCCCTTAATGTCACTGTTAAGATAATCAGACATGGTTATTAAGTCAAATCTTATCTTAACAACTTGTTATATGTTCTATAAAGTATAATCTCAATAAAGTGAACCTGATGAAACTCTTTCACAGTTCACCTATCACTATGGCCATAGATTCAAACTGAGAATTATCTTTGTGAATGAACCCTAACATTCTCTCTCATCTAAGTGAGAGTGATGATTCCTTCTTGCACACTCATTTATCTTCATACACAACCCATTAGAGCCAATGAGTACCGATTACACCCTGATGGTTAAGGATGTACGAGATACTATCAAACTTTAGTAACTTATGCATAAGATAACTATGGTGCCTCAAGTCTAAAGATTACCAAATTAATGGATGTAACATAAGAATATCCTTTTGACTTATACTCCATAAGAATATTCTTGCAGATCATGTTCAGTGTACATGTTTTCTAACATGCACCCACGGATTAACTATAGTGTTACTACACCGATAGGAAAGACTACCTATCCTCCCATTGAAGCTAGTTTAAATATGTGCTACTCTTGACGGTTTATAAAAGTTTACTTTAATAAACTTATGAGCATGAACTTCTTTAGAATAAATGTGTATGAGAAATATGAGTCTCCATATCTCAACAACTTGAGATACATATTTCTATTATCATTTATTTATGGACCTTATCATATATATATTTAAATATACATGACAAGTTGTACCTTCAAATTAATATAATATGAAATTGATATGCCCTTTAGGATTGGTTTTAAGGCACACCTCTAACAATTCTACGGCCATCTCCAACCATTTACTTTTACCTTTACTTAAATTGAGTAAAAAGCTTGATTTGATATGGAGCTCTCCAATTATTTATTCAAAGTTTTTAAAAAATTCTATTTTTCTCCCAAAAAACTTGCAATTAATTCCAAAATATTATGTTTTTCTATGTGAACGCCCTATTTGCAGGTAATGGCAGGAATAGTCATAGAACGCGCTTTCTGCAATAGGAATGAGAGAGATATCGGGAGAGAGGGGGAGAGCTTCGCAGAATCGTAGAAAGGGGGGAGAGGGAGAGAATTTGATCAGCCATGATCAGGAGAGAGGGGGAGATTGAGAAACCCTAGCTGCACATTCAAAGGCTCTAATCAGAGCTTCACAGTCGGCCATGGATGGCAAGAAAGATGGCTGCCATAGTAAGAAGAGAAGAAGCAAGATATAGCCCCAAATATGATAGTTGGGGCTTACTCAAAATTTTTAAGTCAAACTCAATTTGGGTAAGAGTTTGAGTAAAACTCACTTTGGTATAGATTGGAGTAAAGGAATGGAGATGAGTTTCTCATTTGAATTTGAGAAAGGGCTTGAGCAAGGATCAGAGATGCCCTAAAACACACCCAATTGATTCAGCACTATTACATTCTCTGACAGCTTGTTTGGATTGAGAGAGTTGGAGAGAAGAGAAGAGAAACTTGATAGTTTCTTTCCATTTCCTTCGTTTGGATTTACAGAGTTGAAGAGAAAGGAAAGGAGGGGGAGAGAAAGAGGGAGGAAAAATGACCAAAATTCTCTCTCCAAATCGAAGAGATTTAGAGAGAAGAGAAGAGAAAGGCTGTTAGTGTGGTGTATTGCCCTATTTTTTTTCTTTTTCTTTTTTTCATTCTTTAGTTTTTATTTCTTTTTTATGTAAGTAAGGCAATATTGTAATTTATACCTTAAAATCTTCTATTCTCTTCTCTTATGAAGGCTATCCAAATAGGGTAGAGAGAAAGTTATTTAACTTTCTCCCTTATCTATCCAAACAAGGTGGAGAGAAAGGTATTTAACTTTCTATTCTCTTCTCTTCTATTCTCTTAATGAGATTCTCTTCTCTTCTCTCCAATTCTCTCAATCCAAACATAGTGTAAGAAGTGAAAAGGAAGATGTTGCAGCATTCACTGATCTAAATGCTTAATTAGGAGTCTTCTTGCTCATGCATTTGAAGTTTGGATTAGGCTAGGTTATGGGTCTGTCATTTCTTTCCCCATTTCCTACATCTTCCGCAATGCTGACCCTGAAATTTTGGATGCCCTAGGCGGGCTCCTAAAATGTTGCCCCTACTACATATCGACTAAAAAAAAGCGTGTAAAATTTTAGTTATATATATATAAAAGAAGCTAAAACCTATAACAGTCAAATCAAAAAAAAGATTTTCTATAGGCTCACCCCGAACCTCATATCATAATTGCAAATATAATTAAACTAATAAAGAAGACCTACAACAAACAATTCACAAGGAAGGTTTTCAATAGGCTCATCCCGAACCTCATATCTTCATTACAAATACAACAATTCTTTTTGTCCACCATTTTTGTCCTCTCTTGAACATTTGACCAACTTGAAAGTTCAATAAGTTATTTTGAAAAATCGACTGTTGGATTTGATGCTCCACTTATTCATATCAAGAATACAAAAAAATCACATTGATCCAATAGTTGGTTTTTCAAAAAATAGACTGTGATAGTTTTTCACAACTTTTTCATTATATTTTACAATTTTTTTCAAAATTGCAAAAACCGATCATTGGATCAATGTGATTTTTTGCATTCATGATAAGTATAAGTGAAATATCAAATCCAACAGTGGATTTCTCGAAATAACTGTTCCAAGTTGGTCAGATGCACAAGGGAAGACAAAAAGGAAGGATGAATGAAATTTTCCTTACAAATATATCAAACAAATAAACAATCAATTCATAATGAGAGTTTTCAATAGGCTCTCCTGAAACCTCCTATCATCATTACAAATATATCAAACTAATAAACAAGATTTGAGTACAACTTTTGAATATAATTCCATTAAAATTAATATAATTTAACTATATTTTCCATAAATGTGTCAAACATACATAGAACAATGATACCAAGAAATTAACAAAAATTATATTCTAAAGAAAAATGCAACAACAAAAAATAGATGCTAAATAATAGAACATATATAGTATATTGGGGTTTGGCCCTTTGAACTGTCATTGAATAAAAATTGGTTTCCTAAGTATTATTTCACTACTAAGATCAAATTTAATGCCCCTCAATTTTACTAAAAAAATGGATGCCCAAGGCTGTTGCTTGTTAGGCCTGCCCTTAGGGCCGGCTCTTCTTCCGACCAAACACAACCCAAATCAAACAAACATCGGAATTTCTACCAAACCCAAATCATGTGTTAGGTCTCTCGCTGGCGAGTTGGGCAACCCCACGATGATTCTGCGAAGATCGAGTTGGCTCTCTCTCTTTTTACCATCTTTTTTACAGGCGAGCTCGCTTTGGGTTCTAGAGGAGTTTCAAGGGTTCGTTTGATTGTTAAGAAAATGTAGGAAAAGAAAAGAAATTAGAGATTAAAAGTTCTGTGTTGATTATTTGGGATTGAGAATTCGAGAACCTCTTTACCCGTGCTGAGCCAAATACAACTTCCCTTGGTATTTCATTTTTACGAAAGAGAAACAATAAGGTGAATCTAATATGTAGTGATTTTGTTGGGATTCAAAATTTGATTTTTCTCTATTTTCCTTCATCTTCCGAGTAACCAAATAGAAGGTGAATCCGATATGTAGTGACATTTGTTGGGATTTGGTACGGTTTTCTATTATTCCATCTTTTGATTGATTTCCGAGTTTGATTGTTTATCATAGCCATGGAGGACGAATTTCAGAAGCAAGAAGATATATGGGATTTTGCAATACCTTTTTCTACGCGTCCATGGTAAATGGTGGTGGTTCCTTTCCATTCATTTGGGTCGGGTTGGGCTCCCTTTGGGTCGGATTGTGATATGTTCACTTGCTTAGAGACATTTTCGACCTAAATTTGCCATTGTAGAGTCACGTGCATATATGTGTCTTTATTTCCGTCAAATGAACAAATCGTCAGCTAACGGAAGGGTCTGATTTGTACGTTGCAATTATAACTATAAGGAGCCAATGTATTGCAATTGAAATCATAGGAAGTGTCTTTGACCATGCAATAGGTTGACCTGTAACTTTTTTTTTTTTTTTTTGGTGTGAGAGAGGGGAGATTTTATTTTATTTTATTTATTAGCTTAAAATATAACTTTTCTCTTCCCTCAAGCTAGCTTTTTAATATTATGATATCAACAACAATTTAGCTATAATCACTTGCGAGGGAGGAGAGATTGAGAGGCCTTTCAACTGTCGTGTTGATAAGGGGCTGGGTTGGTACCCAAAAAGGCAAAAGAAAATCACCCAGTCTGCATCTGTATTCAAGGTAGCACCTCAAACATGCATGTAACCACAGCCACAAATATTAACTTAGCGAAGTTGACAAAAAATTAACATAAACAAATTAATATTAGTAACAGATCAAGTCTCTACCGGCCAAACCAGTTCTCAGTTTCCTAGATGCGACCGTTATATATGCATGTAGCAGGAACATGCAATTAAGAAGCGAAATCTTGGTTTTAGTGAGAGAGAGATAGAGAGAGAGAGAGAGAGGAAAATGAAGTCTACCCACTGCCATCTGCTTCTCTTTCTGGTTTTTGTGTGCTTACAGAAAATTTTCTGTATCTTGTGTGGTGATCCCACTGAGGGATTCACTTTGGTACCATTAACAGAATGGAATTTTGAATTACAGAAACCATATGACGTACCACTTGCGGAGCGCTACAGTTATGAAGATGGCGTTCGGCGGTTGTGGGTCTATGCTGATGACAAGCCACATGATCCTGCAAGTCGAACCCAGCCACGCACCGAAGTTCGCATTCGGGTACTCTCCGTCTCTCTTTAAACGCATACATATATATATAAGTCTGGTTATGAAAAATGTCAGCTGCGAAAGCAGCAACTTAGTTGTTGTTCAAAATATTACCATTTTTTTTTTTGGTAACAAGGGTATCTAACTTGGTGTAAGGTTCACTTCTGGTGTGTTTATATATATATATTCCCAATCCTGTTAGCGTATGCTCATGGCAAAGCTACATGGAGATGAGGGTGGGCAACTGCCACCCCTCAATTTTATCTTCCAATCCCTCATCCTTTAATTTTTTTTTCCTTCTATAAAAGCCCTAATCGCACCCTAATGCTTTCAAAATAGAAGATACTTGTCGCGTTGGGATCCTTTGCTTGGGTCCTTGAATACTTGCATCTACTAGCATTTAATTCTCATGATGACACGTCATTTTTTACCACATCCAACAGCTGGAAATAACTCTTGCACCAAAAGGACACACTAATGTTCGTTTCATCCCGCCTAAGCCCTATTTGGTCTATTATATTTTCGTTTTCATGCTTAAGCATTTTCAGCTTTGTGCTCAAGTAAAATAAAAATCAAAACAATCAAAAATCAAAACACATGTCTTAGATCAGAGAAGAGAACAACAGATTTGGGAGAACAAAGCTCCACTCAACCCTAACATACTCTCTCTCTCTCTCTCTCTCTCTCTCTCTCTCTCTCTATATATATATATATATATATATATATATATATATATATATATATACAGAACTTCTAATATCAGGTGCACCTGATGCTTCTACCATCAGGTGCCCTCCTGTAGAGGCACTTGCAGATTTTTTTTGAAAAACTGACTGTTGGATTAGATAGTCCTATAATGTATGTCATGTCTGCCAAAAATCACAGTAATCCAACGGTTGGTTTTTGAAAAATGTAACTTTGAAAAACTGTGACTTTTTTATTCTTAAAAATGTTATCATTTTTTAGCATTCAGTTTTTTCAGAAACCAACTGTTGGATCATTGTGATTTTTGGTAGGCATGACACACATTATAGGGGTATCTAATCCAACGACTAGTTTTCCAAAATTTACACTGCAAGTAGCTCTACAAAAGAGCATCTAATGCATTGCATCAAGTGCACCTGACCATATATAGCACCTATATATATATATATATATATAAATATGCATCTTTCTTCTCCCAAATTTGTTGTTCCCTTTTCTGATCTAAGACATGTGTTTTGATTTTTGATTTTATTTTTTATTTTTATTTTACTTGAGCAGTAAGTTGAAAATGCTTAAGCATCAAAACGAAAATAGAATAGACTAAATAGGGCTTAGGCCCATCAGCAGGATGAAATGACTATTAGTGTGTTGTTTTGGTGCAAGAGTTATTCCTAGTCGTTGGATGTGGTAAAAAAAGACGTGTCACCAAGTAGATGCAAGTATTCAAGAACTCAAGCAGAGGATCCCAACGCATAGTTGTCCATGTATTGAATTGAAATATGATTTACCGGCTTTTATAATAAGGTGCGCCTTACGCAACTTTGCGTAAGGTGACCTCTATAGAAGCAAATGTAGATCATATTTAGAAAAATTGATTGTTGGATTAGATGAATTGCTTATAAATTTTATGTTCGCCAAAAATCATAGTGATATAATGGTCAATTTCTAAAAAAAAAAATAACTAGGAAAAGCTTGTGACATTTTAAAGAAAAAAAAAGTCACAATTTTTCATTACGACATTTTTCAGAAACTGGCCATTGGATCACTGTGTGATTTTTAGTGAACATGAAGTTCATTAGCACATCATCTAATCCAATAGTCAGTTTTTCAAAATATGGTTTGCATTTGACCCTATAGAAGTCACCTTACGCAATTTGGCCCTATAAAAGTCACTGTGATTTTGCGTAAGGCACATCTTATGATTGAAGCCCTGTGATTTCTCATATATCAATGAATATAAATTTTTTGAATTTTTTCTACCTCAAACTAATAGGATAAAAAAATTGAACAAATGTGTTCACGATTTTTTGAATTGGAATAAGGTACTAGCAACCAATTAAAGGCCACATTTGTACTAGCTTTACCTAATATTATTTTTGGAGAACTATTTTTTCGCAAATCTCTTTAGAATTATGCCCAAATCAACTCTTGACATATTAATTCCATAGTATAAGTTATTGTGGCAAAAATTAGGGACCTAGCTTTGACCAATTATCATATATCTCTCAAATCATCTAAATGTGATTATCACTTATCTCTATGGATCAAGTAGAATTTTGAGTTCTAAAAGTGATTTTAAGCTCTAAAAGTGATTTTAAGCAAAACTAGTTCAAACAAGGCCAAAGTTTGCCTCCCCTGAACTGAATTCCCGGCTTCGCCCCTAATATGCTTACTTTAGCTAAAGCATAAAGTAAGTATGAAGCTAATAAATAATTATGAGATATATATTTTGTAAAATTGACCATTGGATTAGATACATATTATACTTATACACTTCATGCATATAATCTAATATCAATTAACATATCAAAATATAGAACACTATGACTGTTGAGGACTGTCATAATCTTTTTCAGTGACATTTCTAAAAAACTGACCATTGAATTACTATGATTTTGGCATGCATCATGTACATGGGTAGAGTATCGATCTTATTAACCCAACAGTCTATTTTTTAAAATATATATCCTATTATTATATATTAGTTTCAAGCTTACTTTAGCTAAAGTAGATATGTCCCGTGACGCATGAACACACTCATTACTTCTCTCTCTTTACAGGGCCTTGACTATTCATCTGGAGTTTGGCAATTTGAAGGGTATGGTTTTGTGCCAAACGGAACGTCTGGTGCTACAATAGTGCAGATTCATGGCGCAGCCAAAGGTGCTACAACAATTATACTAAGGATTTATAATGGGGACATGAGGTACTATAGTGCAGACCTTGTGGCCACTGATCTTTATGATAAGTGGTTTAGGGTTAATTTAATCCACGATGTGGACGGAGGGAATGTGACAGTTTTCATAGATGGCGTACAAAAATTTGTGGTGAAGGATAAAGGCCCTGGAGATTTGTATTTTAAATGTGGAGTTTATGCTGCACCTACTAATCTAAGCTACTACATGGAATCAAGGTGGAAAGACATCAAAATTTACAAAAAGTGATGAATTGTATGATTAATATAAGCTAAATTAATTAGCTAGTGGGTTTAATTACTATTAATATATAACTCAAATTTAATCATAAGCATATATATATATATATATATATATATATATATATATATATATATATATAGCTGCAGAATCAATTGGCGCATAAACTATGTACGCACTAGATTAGCCTAGATGATGAGGGGTTGTACACAATTGGGTTAGGATTAGGTTAGATCATGAGTTGAATTTCTTTCGGGCCATTATAAATAAAAAATCGGCCATTATAATAAATATATATATAACAAAACAATTGGATGGCGTGAAGATTGAGATACATTTTCCGTTTGTCAAATCGATCATTTTGAATGGCATTAAGGTTGCTGGGTTATATTATATAGAATAATAGAATGCATATATGTCGCTTTAAGTTTCAACTATACATACCGATCAATAAAAAAAAGAAAAATGGATTTAGAAACATATCTAGCTAATTCAATTTTGATACATATATGTCCTGCTCATATAGATATATTGTTGAGTTCGCGCGGCGGATGCTTGAACAAAACTGAATTTTATTAATAGAAACTCTCACAACTGCAAAGAATACTTTACACTCACACACTACAATAGTACACTCATATATACATTAGGAAGACCCACTCCTAATAATACTCACTCACACCTTATATGGGTGCACACACTTAGCACACAAGACTAACTCACACACTTTTCACCCACTCACTTTTGAAGCCTCTCTCACACGTTAGACACACTTTTCAATGCTTGCTGACTTCACTCATTGACTTATACCGAGTTTTTTGCAAAAGTATGGTTTGACCAAAACTGTTTTACAGGAATAGGACTGCTGCAAAAAAATTTACAAAAGTGCTTGTAGCCGCAACAGCGGCTTTAAAATTTCAATTTATTAAGAAGCCGCAGTAGCGGCTTCAAAAAAATCCTTTTTTTTTTTTTAATTTTATTTATTTATTAATGATAATTTCACGTTTCACAGTTTTTCACAGTCAATTTTCTCAGAAACCAACCGTTAGATCATTGTGACTTTTGGCAGGCATGACATACATGATTGAAGTATTTAATCCGACGGTCCGTTTTCTAAAATTTGCACCGTAAATGGCTCTACAAGAAAACACCTAATCACAGTGATCCGACGGTTTTCTTACATCAGGTGCTCTCTTGTAGAGCCACTTGCGGGGCAAATTTTAGAAAACTGACCGTTGGATTAGATACCCTAATCATGTATATTATGTCTGCCAAAAATCACAGTGATCCAACGGTTGGTTTCTGAAAAATTGACTATAAAAAACTGTGAAACGTGAAATTATCAAAAAAAAAAAAAAAAAAAAAA
>JAESVK010000165.1:579408-619833 GCA_017140935.1 Hamamelis virginiana
AAATTAAAAAAAAAAAAAAAAAAAAAAAAGATTTTGTTGAAGCCGTTATTGCGGTTTCTTAATATATTGAAATCTTAAAGCCGCAACAACGGCTTCCTTTACTTTTGTAAAATTGTTTGGACCAACCATATTCTTGTCAAAAAGTTTTTTTCAAACCTTACATTTGCAAAAAGCTCGCTTATACCAACCACATACAAAATGAGGCCTTAAGCCCTATATATACTGTGACTAAGTCGGTGCATCACCGACTAGTTTCCTCCCGAAGCCTCCATTAGAGGCGGCAACACAGATTTTTAGAGATATATATAAGAGGGAGAGAGAGAGCGTAGAGTAGAGAAATAGAGCATATTCTAGAGAGAAATATCTAGAGAGGAGAGGCGGTGATGACTATTTTTAACACTCCCCCTCAATACCGACTCTTCTCTTTAACTCAATTCTACTAATCATTCCAAGATGATTTCGAAATTCGGCAAACTTTGTAGCACTGAGTCCTTTAGTGAACACGTTTGCCACTTGATCACTTGTTCTAATAGCTTTCATCTTTATTTCTCCTCGAAGACCTTCTCTCGTATGAAATGATATTGAACCTCCATATGCTTGGTCCTTGCATGAAACACTGGGTTCTTAGCTAAATGTATAGCTGACTGATTATCACAATGTAGAGTTACCCGGTACTCAGCTGGCTGATGCAAATTCTTCATTAGTTGCATTAGCCATGTGCTCTCCTGAGCTGCCATTGCTGATGCTCTATACTCAGCCTCAGTAGTTGATAGAGATACTGTTGGTTGTCTCTTGCTACACCAAGAGATTGCCCCCGAGCCAAGATTGAATACATACCCAGTAGTTGATCGACATGTGTCATGATCACCGGCATAATCAGCATCACAGTATCCGACCACCTTACACTCTCCATCTTTCTTGTACAGAAGCCCGAAATCAGTTGTACCTTTCACATACCTCAGTATTCGTCGAACTGCTTCTAGGTAAGGTTTCTTTGGCTTCTGCATAAATCGACTCGCAACTCCTACTGCATATGCAATGTCAGGCCGTATAAGAGTAAGGTAGATTAGACTACCCACTAATTGTCGATACATCATTGCGTCCTCTAAATCTTTGCTTTCCTTAGAACATAACCTGGCATTAACCTCCATAGGCGTAGAGACTGGCTTACATTCGAGCATTCCGTACTTTTCCAAAAGGTTTCTTGCATACTTCTGCTGGCATAGGAATAAGCCTTCTTTGCTTCATTCTACCTCGAGGCCAAGAAAGTGCTTCAGTTCTCCGAGCTCTTTCATTTTAAATCGTACCGATAAGTTCTTTCTTATCCTTCGGATCTCTTCTATATCATCCCCAGTGATGATTAGATCATCCACATAAACTAGCACTACTGTTGTTTTACCTCCGTGGATCTTGACAAACAAGCGTGAATCAGCAGGTGCGACAGAGTAACCTCCTTGGACTAGGAATTTTACTATCTTACCATACCGTGCTCTCGGTGCTTGCTTTAATCCGTAGAGAGCTTTTTTTAATTATCATACGTACCTCGAGAGAGCTTTATTCTCAAACCCTTCCGGCTGCTCCATGTATATATCTCGATCAATTTCGCCGTGTAAGAAAGCATTTTTCACGTCCATCTGCCAAATCTTCGAATTCTTACTAGCTGCAAGAGCCATCAGGACTCGAACTGTTGTGAGTTTTGCTACTTTACTAAATGTTTCATCGTAGTCTAGTCCTTATTGTTGTAAGAATCCTCGAGCAACTAGATGAGCCTTGTATCTTTCTATCGATCCTTCAGGACGAGTTTTTACCTTGTAAACCCATCGATACGATATGGACTTCACATTCTCGGGCTTAATTAGGTGCTAAGTCCCAAGTTTGGTTATGATTTAATGCCAGAATCACTTCTTGCATCGCCTTTTGCCACTCAACACTCTGGGACACTTCTTTGAACGTCATTGGTTCTCTTATGCCGTCTTCTTCAGTGGCAACACTTGCATGATTCGCCTTTTGAAGTCCAGTCACTTCAATCTCTTCTTCTGTTTGCTCTCCCAACTTCTTTTGCAACTCATCCTCTAAATCTTTAGACTCTAGTAGCACCGCCTCTGGTGTCGTCGAATCCTCAAGCTCAGTTACGATAGAGCTTACCGCTATTTCATCTTTAACTAGACCGCTAAATAGATCATCCGCTTCTCTTTTGTCAAAGTCTATCTCTTCGTCTGAATCATACTGCTCAGTAGGCTCAGTCACTGCAAGAGATTGTTCCTCCACTTCTCTTTTGTTGAAATCTATCACCTCCTCCGACTCGTATTCTTCAGTGGTCTTAAGCATCGCAAAAGATGCTTCAAAGTCCCACTCTTCTTCACTATTTTCTTGATGACTGCTGGAGGTCACCAAGTTTCCTTCGGCTAATTTTTTCCTCAACCAACAGTCCCTGGCAAAATGGCTATTCTTGCCACAATTGTAGCATTCATTGCTACGCCGTCTGTGACCTGTGGATTGTTGCCCATCCACATTGCTGGTGCCACGTTGAGCTCCCCCTGTTTGAGAGCTCCCACCATTCCGCCGCTCTGATATATTGTCTACTTCCTTCTTCGCAATTGTATCATTACATCGTGATCTATCTCTTCTCATATTACTGAAGAGCGCTTCTTCCTCTTCAGTCTTTAATGACACTCCGGCCATTTGTTTGGCTAGAGTCTCTTGGTTTGCTAATAGGCTCTCTAATTCCGCAATAGAGGGTTGAGTCGGCCATCCTCTAATAGCCGTCATAAACGCATTGTATTCGGGTCTCAATCCTCTAGTAATAATTCGTCTCATTCGAGCCTCAGTCACTTTAGACTCAGGATCGAGCTGAGAGATCTCGTGACAGAGAGTTTTCACTCTCATAAAGTATTGACTAATTGACATTGATCCCTGAGCAACCGATCCTAACTCATTCTCTAAAAATTGAAGTCGAGCATCATTAGTTTTAGAAAATACCTTGGCTAGTGTGTCCCACGCTGTTTTTGGACTGTCAGCATCCCGAATATGCTCCAATATCTCCTTCTAAATGGTTGTCTTCAATACGAACATTGCTTTTCCAGCCTTTATGCGCCATTTGCACAGTGCTTCAGCACCCTCTAGCATGGTAGTCTCACTACCGCCAACAATCTCCCATAAGTATTGTCCTTGGAGATATGACTCCATGCATGATCGCCAATAATCATAGTTGTGGTTCTTGAGTTTCTCCAACCCGCCTGTGTTATTAACCAAATTCGCCATCGTACCTTGCTATTTCATGACCTCTACAACGCAAGCTTGGTCCCAGACTAACAAGCTTTATAGTCCCAGACTGTACGCAATTCAAAACGAGCGTCTTGACAAACCAGTCCCTGACCGTCCCGCTCTGATACCAAATTGTTGAGTTCGCGCGCAGCAGATGCTTGAACAAAACTGAATTTTATTAATAGAAACTCTCACAACTACAAAGAATACTTTACACTCACACACTACAATAGTACACTCATATATACATTAGGAAGACCCACTCCTAATAGTACTCACTCACACCTTATATGGGAGCACACACCTAGCACACAAGACTAACTCACACACTCTGACTTCACTCTATGGGTGCACCCACTCACTTTTGAAGCCTCTCTCACACGTTAGACACACTTCTCAATCCTTGCCGACTTCACTCATTGGCTTATACCAACCACATACAAAATGAGGCCTTAAGCCCTATTTATACTGTGGCTAAGTCGGTGCATCACCGACTAGTTTCCTCCCCAAGCCTCCATTAGAGGCGGCAACACAGATTTCTAGAGATATATATAAGAGGGAGAGAGAGAGAGAGAGAGTAGAGTAGAGAAATAGAGAATATTCTAGAGAGAAATATCTAGAGAGAGGAGAGGCAGTGATGACTATTTTTAACATATATAGTTCCGATCTAATTAGGTATACCTAATTTAAATGAAAGTCGGCCAAGAGTTATGAGGCGTTAGCTAGATTAATACCATGGTTGGAATGGAGATGGAGGGTGGATTAATCCAACGTCTCATAACTCTTGGTTGACTTTCATTTAAGTCGAGAATACCTGATTAGATCAGAACTATAATATATATGTTGTGTTCTAAATCTAGCTATGTATCACACTTTCTCAACATATATAGTAAGGATTAATAGTTATTAATTAATTATATATATCCATATAATGTATGTGCGAATGTAACTTCATGAGAAAAAATCCCTCATTTAAAATTTGGATTAAATCGATCACACGTACATACATATATTATCAACATAGTAAGGATCGATGTTTATTAATTATATCCATATAATATATGTACGTATGAATGTAACTTTATCAGAAGAAACTTCTCATTTGATTTATAATGAATATTCAAACATAATTTAAAAAAAATCTTTTTTTTAAAATACTTTTGACAGTAATATACTAGCAAGGTTAAGCCAACCCTACTAATTTTTTATTCTCAACTTTTGCCATATTTTTTATTTTCCTATTTATAATCTGCTAAATTTTTAATTAATATGTTAGGAGTTGACAATTTTTTTTTTTTTAAATAAAAATCAATATATATGTTAACATTTTGGTATTAAATAATTGGGTGATTAGATTTACGTTTTAATTAAATTTCTATGGGGCATATTTCATTTGAGCCCTAGAGAGAAATTCAGATAATTTTTTATTTTTATTTTTTGAAAAGGAAACTATATGTATGTGCAGGGTCTAACCCAGAAATTTGTTTTAGGGGGGGCAATTTTTTATTTTTTTATTGGCAATTAGTTTATTATTCATCTTGCAAAAAACATTCTAATTAGGGCTCATTTGCATTAGATTTTTCTAAAATCACTTTTGAAGCTCAAAATTTCACTTCATTTAAGAGATGTAGTGATAATCACTTTTAGACAACTTGAGATGAGATAGGATGTTGACAAAATTTTCATACAATAAGTGATTGTGCATGTCAAAAGTTAGAAGCCCCAACTTTTGCCACAATCACTTTTAGTATATAAATTTTAATACATGAAGACATAATTTGAACATAATTTTAAAGAATTGTGTGAAGAGATAGTTATTCGAAAGTGGTTTTAAAAAAAATTAACATACAAGGGCCCTTAGTCTTTTTGAGAAATAAAAAATTGTTAAGTTAAAAGTGGATGAAAGATTTTGACAAATGTAACAAATTTGTACGGGGCAAGGGAGCAACATATATTTCGAGGTAAAAGATGTATAGTATATACGTATACAAAAATGTTATTATCAGGTCGACCTGAAGCAAAGTTGCGTCATGTCACCTTTATATGGTTAGTTTCAAAAGAGATTTTATAAAACCGACCGTTGGATTAGATACTCCTCTTCTGTATGTCATGCCTGCAAAAAATCATAGAGATCCGACGGTTGGTTTTTGAAAAAACTTACTGTAAAAAAAAATGGTAATATTTTGAAGAACAAATAAGTTACATATTTTCACAATGATATTTTTCAAAAACCAACTGTTGGATCACTGTGATTTTTGCAGGCATGACATATAGAAGAGGGATATCTAATCCAACGGTCGGTTTTACAAAATCTCAATTGAAACTGGCCATATGGAGATGACCTGACGCAACTTTGCATTAGGTCGACTTGATAATAGTATCTCAGTATATGTTTATATAATTAGCTAACAAATTTCAACTATCAATACACTTAAATTGAATTTTAAATAACAAAAATAAAAATTAGGTGGGCTGCAATAGTAAAAAAAATTTGGAGCAAAATTAAAATTTAACAAGGGGTGAGTTTCTAATTATTATAAAATATGTATACAAAAATAACATTTTTAAAAAGTTGAGGGTGGGCATTTGCCTCCTGCTCTCCATGTGGCTTCACACATGTGTATGCGTGTGCATGTATGTGTGTGTGTGTGTGTATATATATATATACAGTATATCAGTCATTCTATTATGAGGCCCACCTTACGCAAGGTTGCGTAAGGTCCCCTCCATATGGCCAATTTTATATGACAGTTCGTAAAACTGACCGTTGGATTAGATGTCCATCTTCTGTATGTCATGCCTGCAAAAAATCACAGTGATCCGACGGTTGGTTTCTGATAAAAATGACTTTGAAAAAAACTGGAATTCAAAGAATAAAAAATGACAGTTTTTTTCCAGTTTTTTCAAAGTCATTTTTCTCAGAAACCAACCGTCGGATCACTGTGATTTTTTGCAGGCATGACATACAGAAGATGAGCATCTAATCCAACGGTCAGTTTTACGAACTGTCATATAAAATTGGCCATATGGAGGGGACCTTACGCAACCTTGCGTAAGGTGGGCCTCATAATAGAATTACTGTATATATACATATATATAGAGAGAGAGAGAGAGACAGTAATGATTCTGTCAGTATTTACTGAGTTTATTAAAATTAGCAAATATTCCATGGCCATTGGATCTCACTTCATGGCTGAGATCTATAAACATATATGTATGTAGACGGAATTCAATTCCATTGAATATAAATTTAAACTAATCTACATTATGAAAAAAAATATAGCAATCATAGTTTTTTTTTTTTTCTTGGCTCCTCTTGTAATTAAGCATATATATATATATATATATATATGTAGCTAGACTTCTATAAATGTAATTGTTTGTTGTTAATATTTTGATAATATTTTAATAATACAAGATAAAAGTGATCGATGATCGGCATAAAAAAATTTAGTATTATATTTTTCTTCCATTGTTTTTTTTTTGGGGGTCAAAATTCGCATTACACCTACATCGATATATATTTTTGTTTTCCACCTTGTTTTGCCAAACTTGTAATATATCATATTTTTTTGGAGAAAAACCCAATTAAATTATACTCATATGGATGCTGTATTAATCTCTTCTCAGGCCTGTCTCGCATTTTACTAAATATGGTTATCTGTTCTATATTAAAATTCGATTAGACAAATTTAAGGAGCCATGCACGATCATATATATATATATATATATATATATATATATATATATATATATATATATAAAACTAATCCATTGCAGTCCGGACTGCAAGTGGACTGCACGGTCATTTGGCCATGCTCCGGTGGTCGGTTCCAAATTCCAACCGTTGGATATGATGCTCACCCCCTGCATGCCACGCCTGCAAAAAATCATGCCGATCCGACGGTTGGAATTTTGTAAAACCAACCTTAAACACAAATGAAATTTATATATAGTCTTTGGTAATTTCAGTCTGCTTAAGGCTAGTTTTATAAAATTCTGACCGTCGGATCGGCATGATTATATATATATAAGGGGTGATACTATAAGGTTGGCTTTACGCAAAGTTGCATAAGGTCGACTCCATATGGCCAATTTTAGATGACAGTTCGTAAAATTGACTGTTGGATTAGATGCCCCTCCTCTGTATGTCATGCTTACAAAAAATCACAGTGATTCGACAGTTGGTTTTTGAAATAACTGCCGTTAAAAAAAATGGTGATATTTTGAAGAACAAATAAGTTGCAGATTTTCACAATGACATATTTCAAAAACCAACCGTCAAATCACTGTGATTTTTTGCAGACATGACATACAGAGGAGGGGCATCTAATCCAACAGTCAGTTTTATGAACTGCCATCTAAAATTGGCCATATGGAGCCAACCTTACGCAACTTTGTGTAAGGCCGGCCTTATATATATATATGTACAGAAATGCTACAGTCAGGCCGGCCTAACTGTGGCTGCATTCAGTCACCCCCATTTATGGGGTGATGCAGGTCACAGTTTCACATTCGACCGTTGGATTTCCTATTCATGTAGTGCTTGTCATACCTGCAAAAAATCACAGTGATCCGACGGTTGGTTTCTGAGAAAACTGACTTTGAATAAAAACTGGAATTCAAAGAATAAAAAATGACAGTTTTTTTCAAAGTCAGTTTTCTCAGAAATCAACCGTTGGATTACTGTAATTTTTTTGCAGGCATGACCAGCACTGCATGAATTGGAAATCCAATGGTCGAAATGTGAAATCGTGACCCGCATCACCCCCTAAATGGGGTGACCGGATGCAGCCACAGTCAGGCCGGCCTGACTGTAGCATTTCTGTATATATATATATATACAGAAATGTTGCATTGGGGTCTAGACCCCATTTGGATAAATACAGTCCACTTCTCATTGGGATAGTTGGGACAGGTATTTTGTAAAATCGATCGTTGGAGTAGATGCTCCTGTTACGTATGTCATGTCTGCCAAAAATCACAGTGATCCAACGGTTGGTTTCTGAGAAAACTGACTGTGAAAAAAACTGACATTTTATCGTTCTTTAAGTGTCAGTTTTTTTCACAGACAGTTTTCTCATGGACCAACCGTTGGATCACTGTGATTTTTGGCAGACATGACATACGTAACAGGAGTATCTAATCCAACGATCGATTTTTCAAAATACCTGTCCCAACTATCCCAATGAGGAGTGGACCGTATTTATCCAAATGGGGTCTAGACCCCAATGCAACATTTCTGATATATATATATATATATATATATATATATATATATATATATATATACACACACACACACACACACACACACACTATAAAAAACAGTAATGTTTCTAATTAAATTAATTTTTCAATGTGATATTTTTCATAAACCAACCGTTGGATCACCGTGATTTTTGGCATAAATGACATACACGAGAATTGAATCTTTTCCAAACGGTCGGTTTCTCAAAACATTCCACACACATTGGTATTTTAAAAATAAGGTTTAAGTAAAGATGTAAAACAAGATGAAAGGGGAATCTGCCCCGGCCTGTCCAGGTGACTACATTTCCAAAATATAACTATACATATCTTCCTTATATATTTTTATTAATGGTTTACGGGAATAACTATAGATCTATATCTATCTATTATATAAAGAGAAATACTCTGATGTGGTGGTCCTCAAATTCTTTTCCTCCTTTATTCTTTTATCTTCTCTTCTTAATTTACTCTTCTTCCTCATCCCTATTGGTTTTGGCCCTACTTCAAAGTGATATGGCATTATATCATTGGTCCAACTAATTAATTGAAGTTTAGATTTTCAAGATTCTTTATTGATGTGAGTCCCATTTAGGTTTCTTTTTTCTTTCCATAATTAATTATTTTTCGTTTTTATTTATTGTGGATCTCATCTACTTCTCCCCTCTCTCTTTTTAATCATTTTTTATTTAAAAAATTGGTTCCAGTTTACTTTTTACTTTCTTGTATTATTTTGAAATATTATTTTCGAATAATACATCGAAATTAATTTTGTTTACTTTCTTTAACATTTTTAATCATTCTTATGTATTAAGTTATATATTGTAATCCTATAAATTTAATTATGATCAAACGGTCAAGATCATATCATCAAAATATATTTATAAAATTATAATTAATTAGATAAAATTTTATTGATAAGTCCAGCACAATGCGCGGGTTTGCGCTCATATTTTATAAAGAGTAGTACGCTGATGTGGTGGCCCTAGAATTCTTTAATTCACTCCTTCATTTTCTTCTCGCCTTAATTCTCTCTCATTCTTTATTCCTATTGGTCTTCTTTATCCCTATTGGTTTTGGCCCTACTTAAAATTGATTTGGCATTATATCATTGGTCCAACTAATTAATTCAAGTTTAGATTTTCAATATTCTTTATTGGTGTGGGTCCAATTTAAGTTCCTTTCTATTTCTATAATTAATTCTTTTTCTTTTTTATTTATTGCTGGTCTCATCTACTTCTCCTCTCTCTCTTCTTAATTATCTTTTATTTTTTATTTAAAATATTAATCCCGATGTACTTTTTACTTTCTTTGTGTTATTTTAAAATTTTTATTTTTGTAATAATACATAAAAATAAAATTTTTTTCAATTTCTTTAATATTTTTAATCATCCTTATATATTAAAATGTATACTTTAACCCTAATAATTTAATTACGATCAAACGATCAACATCATATGATCAAAATATATTTTATATATTTATAATGATTTAGACAAATATTTTTTTATAAGTCTCGCGCGTTGCGCAGGTTTGCGCTCGTGTGTGTGTGTGTGTATATATATGTGTGTGTGTGTGTGTGTGTGTGTGTGTGTTTGTGCTCGTGTATAAACACAATGCGCATGATTTATCAATAATATTGTGGACCAGCCTCGCGGACGGGGGCTTTAGGTGGTGTGAGTCCACATCATCACCGGGCGATGTGATTAGGGGGGTTTAGAAACCAAAACAAAGGAGTCGCCACCTTATTTTTAAGGAATAAGGAAACCATAAAAAAATTTTATTTTCAATAAAACAAACTCCATTAATGGAAAAGCAGTCTACAAACCAGAGTTGGATCCGGGGGCTAGGTTACGACGTGGGAAGGTTCCAAGCTTTCACTTGTAGGCACCCACCTCGCCCTAATTAAAGGACTTCTAATTTATTTGGGCTATTTAAATTTCTTATTACAAACAATCCTAAATAATCTAAATCAACCAATAAAGTAGTGATATAAATGCATTATCTATATTAGTTATATTAATAATAATAAAAAAATACAAACAAACCCTAAGAACCTAGGACACCCTACGGGCATCCTAGGGCGGACTTGAGCCCTATTAGCGCCTACGTAACTTACTAGTATCACCTAGCAAGTATCAAAGTCCACGTAGTTCGACTACCCTAGGACTCTCCTATTGTAATCGATCACATCATCAAAGGTATTTCAACCTAATTCAAGACTCTAGCTTCGAGAGTTTTTGTTTGTTCAAAATCATTTATTCAAAATCATTTATTCAAAATCATTTATTTGAAATCATTTCAAATTAAAAGATATTCATAAAATCCAAATATTCCAAAATAATTCTTATTTTTAGAATTAAATTCCAATTGAAAATCTTTTTCAAAGATATTTCAAGAAAACAAACCATATTGGGAGGAATTTCATTCCAAAGTAAAAAATCTTTTAAAATATTTCAAATCTTTTGAAAATCAATTAATAATCAAATATCTCATAAAATCATTTTTATTTCATAAATATTGCATCAAAAATCTTTTATAAATCTCTCGAAGATCGACATCTCAAATCAAATAAAACCCGCAAATCCGATGGCAATCTTTACAACAAAGGAAATTCCTAGGGAAGGTCAAGTGACCTTCCTAGCCTAGGGTCTCTAACTAGCCCTAAAGTTAATCTAGAAACCCTAAAATCCTAATGCAATGCATGCTGAAATTTAAACAAATAACAAGTAATCAATTCTAAAGATGCATGAAAATGCTCCTAAATGCACACTAATTAATCTATGTGAACCTAAGCATATCTCTAAGTTGGTTTTGGCCCTAAAATAATTTTTAGAATTCATTTAAGGCCATTTTCAATTCCGGACAGATTTGAAAGCGGACTTTAAATCACCCTAAAAACTTTAAAAAGAAGTAATAAAAATCATGTTAATGACCTAGCATGCATCCTACATGAATATACTACGAGAATACTATAATAATCATGTGAAAACATGGCTTAAAAATGATAATAAAGCCATTTTAAAATATATATTCAAATCTGGTCATATTTAAATACATACTTTAAATAACCTAAAAATCATTCTTAATCCATGGAAAATAATGAACAAAAACCCTAATATGCATACTAACATAATATACAAATTTAACCTACAAAATATACATGAAATCATGGCTTAAAAATGTTATTTAAGCCTCATCTAAGCCCATGTTCAAATCTGGACAGATTTGAACCTTGACTCTATGGGACTTAATTAACATAATTAATCCATTTAAAATGATGAACAAAAATCCTAACTAGCATGCTTGACTAGATTAGTACACAAAATAACATTAAAACAAACAAAAGTATGCTCAAACAATTAATTTAAACACAAGGGAAGGATCTTACCTTCGCACGCTCCCTCGTACACAATTTATACATTCAAACAATATATCGAGTGTTCAAATAATCATAAAAACACGAAAGAAAAAAAAAACTCAAGACTCACTATAAAAATGCTTCAACATACTTACACAATCATGGATATCATATAATCATCACAAGATTTCAAAAATCATGCAAACACATTGAAACATTATCCTAAGCATGCTTACTTACATAAAATAATAATAAGAAACTACTTCTAATCATGCATATATACATAAAATAATAAGAAAGCTAACCCTAACATGCATACACACATGAAATCACAAAAAACACTAACCCTAACATGCAAATCACAAGAAACTAACCCTAACATGCAAATCACAAGATACTAACCTTAACATGCATACATACATAAAATCACAAGAAACTAACCCTAACATACATACTAACATATGATAATAACAAATCTAATCCTAAACCTATTTAACCACATAAAATCATAAAAAATAACCCTAATCATGACTGCTAAACATAAAATAATAAGAAAACCTAACCCTAACATGCATACGACATGAAATAATTAATAAAACTACATCCTATCATATTAAACATACTTATAGTAGAAAGAAAAGAAAAGAGAGGAGTCATATCATATGAAAACCAAGAGGACTTACAACATAGCCTCATCAACTTACACCAGAAATCATGAAGAAATGAAGGTCAAGGTTAAGAGTTTACCCTTCGATCTCCTTCTTAGCTAGCCTCCACCAAGCCCTCAGCCTTTTTCTCTTACTCCTTCAATGGTGCAAGAATGAGGAGCCTCCAAAAAATCTGTAGCCTCTCCTCTCTCAAACCCTAAAATTCTCTCCTCTCTTTCTTGAACCTCTATAGTGTAATATATATAGAGCTAGGGTTAAAAGCATTGAATGGTTGAGATTAAATTCTTCAAAAAACGATCCTAAGGCCTAGGATGAGTCTTCCTAGGGTTTGAATGCCGAATCCCTTCGTATTTGAGCCAAAAAATCAAATCAAATCGGCCAAAATAAGTCAAGATTTCAAAAATGGCAAGATTGGCTCGAGCCATGCTGGTGGCCGTCCTAGCCTGGACGGCTGGCCGTCCTAGGTTGGACGGTTGGCCATCCTAGCTAGGACGGTCACCGTGCTGAATTTCCATATTTTGTTCCCCAAATTCAAGGGTCTTCGAATTTTGGCCATATTTTGGTCAATTTTGATCCAAATCCGACGGTTCAGGGCTCAAAACGACCGTGCTTTGATCCTCCACATTTTTAGAATGTTTTTGGGTTAAAATCAATTGACCATGGTCAAGGGTTTTAGCAAAAAGCTAGCCAATCGACCCGGTTGTGCCAAAATTGGTCAAATGACCATTCTCTGTTTTGTAAAATTGATCAATTAGGCTTGCACCACTTCTAAAAACATGGTTTCAACATGAAATTGGCACTTAACAACATGTTTTGAAAATCTTTTGTTTTGGTGAAAACGACCAATTCACGGTCAATTTGATCGAAACCCTAATTCGGCTCATCCTTACCCGCGGGATCGATTTTGGGAGAATCCATCCCAACCATTCAAAAGCTCAATTGACATACCAAATTCACTCCCCACATCCATATAAACCTCATGAAACAATCCGTTTCGAATTCGGAGGTCATTCGGAAATTATACGAGAAAAAGGACGAAAATGCCCTTCAAGTCGCAAAAACCCTAATTACCTATCGAGCTCTCATCGGAATGCCATGAAAATTTACAGGGATGTTCTAAAACACCTCAAAAGTCAAATGCAATACAAATGGGTTGATTCCAATCCAAATGTACACATGAAATAATGAATTGTCCTTTTCCTCAGCAAAGGGCAATTTGGTCAATTTGGTCTTTACAAGGCCAATTCCTCACCCGATGATCAGCTATTCTAGTTGATCATTTGCATGGACATTTGATAGAAATAAATGGTAAAAATGGGGTGTCCACAAATATGTTAACCGTTAGATCTTAATTAAATTATAGAATTAGAGTATATATATACACGAGCGCAAACCTGCGCAATGCGCGGGATTTATCAATAATATGTTGACCATTTAATCTTAATTAAATTTATAAAATTAGAGTATATATTTTAATACATAAGAATAGAATGATTAAAACTATTAAACGGATTGCAGTTAATTTGGATATATTTTTTAAAAGATAAAAATTTCAAAATACTACAAAGAAATTAAAAAGTAAAGTGGAATCGGTTGTTTAAATAAAAATAAAATGTAATTAAGAAGAGAGAGAGAGAGAGAAACAGATGAGATCTACAATAAATAAAAAGAATAAAAAAATTAATTATGGAGAGAGAAAGAAACTTAAATGGGACCCACTTCAATGAAGAATCTTGAAAGTCTAAATTTCTTTTAATTATTTGGATCAATGACATAATGTCATATCATTTTAACGTAGAACCAAAACCAATAAAAATGAAAGAATGGAATGAATTAAGGAGAAAAGAGAAAAGAGGGAAGCAATATAGAGCATGCCACATCAACGTACCTCTCTTTATTTAATATATTAGTATCCACCCCACGCGATGCGCGGATTCAAAACAAAATATTACTTATTCGCTTCCTCTCTTATTTGATATAGACTTTTAACTTAGTAGCATCTCTTTTTGTTTCTTGAGGGGAGAGAGTTCTTAAAATTTATAACTATCTTGTTGTAGCCTCTTTTCAAAACAATGTTTAAAGTGATCCTAGCAAATTTCAAATAGGAACAGATGAAGCCATTATGATACCAAGGTTTTTTGAGTTGAGACCATTTCCATATTAATTAGGCCTTTTAAATTCAGATTACTGAACTAAAATATCACTAAATGCCATGATTAGAATGGTATAAGCCATACTGATTTGTGTTTGGTAATATTCTCTCTTCCTTAAGGGTGCCTAAATCGATCACTCTAAATACTATTAAAATGTATGTACTTTTATATGCTTACATTTCTCTCACTACAACAAAACTAGCTTTTACCGACGGAATTCCCCGGTGGTTGCCAAATTACCGTCGGTAAAACCATGTATTACCGACCGCACATTCGATGCCGTCGATGAAGGCATGTATTACCAACGGTTCTTTCCATGCCATCGGTAAATCCAAATATTTGCCGACGGCTGCCCGTAATTGTCGTCGGTATTGGTCATTCCCACCAAAAAAATTTGGAGGGAAGTTTTCCCGCTCACGCCTTGGACTTTTTTCCAGCGGCAAAAAAAAAAGCTATCAATAATTATAAGCTTTTGCTGACGCCCCAAAAAATCGGCGTCAGCAATTTGGAACCTTTCTCGACGGATAATATGTGTCGCCACTAATTATATTTCTTTATCGACTGCTAAAAGGAGCCCTTCGGCATATGTGCCTCTTTACCGGCAGCGAAAAACAACACCGTCAGTAAAATGAAGTTCTTTACCGACGGTGAACACTACATCGTCGGCAATGTGATTTTTTATCAACGGCTAAAAGGAGCCCGTCAGCATATGTGCCTCTTTACCGGCGGCTAACACGACACCGTCGGTAATGTGAGTGCTTTATCGGCGGCTAACACAAAACTGTTGGTAATTGTAACTCGTTCTCGGCGACAAATAATTGACCATCATCAATAATAACTTTTTTTTGTCATAATAAATAATAATCTTTTACCGGCGGCAAGGAATTGGTCGACAGCATACGTGCCTCTTTACTGGCGGCTAACACAACATCGTCAGCAATGTGAGTGCTTTATCGGCGGCTAACATAAAACCATTGGTAATTGTAACTCGTTCTCAGCGACGAAGAAATGGCCGTTAGCAATAATAACTTTTTTTATCATAATAAATAATAATCTTTTATCAGCGGCAAGGAATCGGTCGTGGGCAATAACAGTCTTTTACCGGTAGATAATGTAGGGTGGTGTCGGTAAGTGTGGTACTATAAGGTATACCTTATGCAAAATTGCGTAACATGACCTCTATGCAGGAAAGATTTTGAAAAACTGACTGTTGGATTCAATGAAGTACTCATTAGTTTCATTTTCGCCAAAAATCATAATAATCCAAGGGTAGAATTTTGAAAAAAAAAAAAAAGCAATTGGAAAAATTGATAATATTTTAAAGAACAAAAAAAAAAAAATCACAATTTCTCATTATAGCATTTTTCAAAAATCAACCGTTGGATCACTATAGTTTTTGGGGAACATAAAAATCATAAGTAGTTCATCTAATCCGATAGCCAGTTTTTCAAATTTTATTTTATAATTGATTCTATAGAGATTACTATGCAACTTTGTTACCAGCGATTTATAATTATAACCTCTTTGCAACTTTAGATATATAGCTATTTCAAACTTTTAAATTATATAATTATAAGGATTATATACTCGTAACTTCTTACCGTTAGCATTTTATATCACTAAGTTCAATTTTATACTCAAAAAACAATTAGAAAAGGGATTTGAATATCTTAGTGACCTATTTGTATAAAGAGGCAATATCCGTTTTCCAATACTTTTACCAGGGGTTTGTAAAATGTAATGTGAGAGTTGTATTTTGAGAAACTCACCGTTGGATTAAATGTTCATCTCATACATATCATGTCTACAAAATATCAAGTCGATCAGAGATTAATAGTTACTTCATCAATAACTGTGAAAAATTGTGATAATCTATTGACTATAATGGATTGAATGACTAATAGTGTCCGATTAGCTTGAATTTTGGTAGACTTGATATTTATAAGTAGAATATTTAATCTAACGGTGAGTTTCTCAAAATACAATTTCCAGATTGAGATTTTTAAAACCACTCGTAAAACTATTGGTAATGTAACATGTGTAGTGACAGCTACAAAATAAGGTGAAATGTGTAGTGACAACTACAAAAACATTTTAAAAAACTGACTGTTGGATTAGATACACTTATTATGAAGGGGTAAAAACTACAAACATATTTGGCACACTCTCTCTTTCCACCCTTTCCGCCGACCACCTTTGAATCGTCACCGCCGGCAACCTCAGCTCAAAATTGCCGACCACCTCAACAGGTTCCCTCTCTCTCGATCTACTTACAGCCCTAGATTTATACATGATTTTGAGAGTATAAGAAATATTGGTTTTAAAAAACCCAATATGTATGATTTTTAAATTCAAATAAAATTTGGTTTCCTGTCTTCTGTTTGGTTGCCGAGAAAGTATAAGAAATTGAAAAAAAAAAATTATTTGTATGAAGCTGAATAGATTGGATGTGCAGCTGATATTAGTGTTGTTGAGATTTTTAGCATTTACACTTTGTTTTGTGATATTGAGATGGGGTGTCAATGCTCCAAACTTGCGTCGTGTTGCTTGGATTCACAATTTTAGGGGTCAGTTCTTGAGGCTCCTGATGTTGGTGGGTAAAGTGATTTTTGGTGTGGTTCTTGATTTTACTAAAATTAAGTGTGGGAGCCCAAAATTACACGCACACTCGATTACACGAAGGAGGCTGACGCATGGCCACTCCCCGTCCATTTTCCACAACCTCAGCACCTTTACTTGTGCACCACTCAAGGGATAAGGCCCCCTTCCCCCAATAAAGCTTTATCAGACAGGCTTTATTGGGAAGACCAAGCCTTTAAAGCTAAGGGACAAGGATTGCTCGCTGGCTAAACCGCCTCAACGGGATATTTCACAAATATCCCACCTATTTAAGGAGGTCTCCTCCACAATACCAAGGTACGCTCACTCAAGCCAGCTCCTCTCATTTCATATACTACCATGCCTTATACTAACTTTGGCATCGGAGGGTCTTTGGCAGGCCCCACACCGGGGTTTAGCTCCGCAACCAGCTCCCCCAGCTCATAATCCAGCTCCACAACCGTTGGCCCGACAGATTCAGCCACATAGATGAAGCAATAGAGGAAGGGAACACATCAGATATCATTTATAAGGGTGGTGCAAGCTTACCGAAAGTTTGGTCTCCAATATTGGCGCCGTCTGTGGGAATTCGTTTATTAAAAGCCATGACTGTTCTTCGCTTCTTCTATATTTATTCATAAAGAGAGTTGCAAAAACATGAATAGCTGCAGTTCGCAGCTCGCAGCTCCCCAAAGGGAGCGTGATTTCTTTTCTTCTAACGATTGAACGTCGTTCAGATAAGTTCTTGACTGCTTTTATTTATGGTTTGATATAAACTCTAAACACCTTCGTGAGTACAGTCAGACACATATTTGTCAAACTAGCTCGATGCATGTTGAACCTCCTTTCCATCATATTTGCTCTCGAATAGCTCATATCGCTTGAGAAACTTCAAATTTTATATATAAATCGTGTATCTTCATGCATGGTGATATCCTAAGCTGGCTTTGCCAGCCACTCTACAGTGTATATCGAGGCCAGCCACCACCATATTTAAATTTTGGAATGTCCCTTTGCAAGGTTAGAGTGAAAAGCATGAGTCAAATCTGACATTAAATCCTTATCCTCTGTGCATTTACTGGCCATTTTTAGGCCCAAAAAAAAAAAATTATGTCCTTTGTCAGACAATTTATTACAATTTTAAATCCTATACCCATCTACATCGGGCTCACTGCAGTTTTGTTAGACAAATTTTATAATCAAACCACTCGGACTTACCGTCATCAGCAGAAAAGGGGTTCCCCTTTATGCACTCGCAGCAGAAATTTTGGGTTCACGCTCGTGCTTTCACACCAGAATTTTTGTATAAAAAATTGCATGTCTTTTTTATTAATTTCAATACAATTGCTAGGAAGTGGACCCCACCACTTATGCATTTGCTTATGTCTATCAGATTATAGGCATCAACTTTTGTCATTAAAACTTGGCCCCAGTACACGTGACTCAAGACAACATTACTTTATCTAGTTTGCAAATCAAAAAGTCAAGCAAGCCTAAATACCTTTTTCACTTATCTTTATGAGTGGCAGGCCACTTTTCTTAAAACTTGTGCACACCCTTCAAAGTTACACACGGCCTCCATACAAAATTGAACACATTTTGACCATGAATACCAAATTAAATGTGTGTGACAGACTTACTTTTTTGATTTGAGCATCCGGCCAATGTAGTTTTTTGAAATTCGTGCACATATTTGCACAAATCATTCCTTTTTTTTTTCTGCAAAATTATTTTATTTAGTTTTGCTCACAGGCTGTGCTGCCCCTCTTTTCTATTGTGAGGCCCGAGCTCAACACCTTTTTGTGTCTATTTCACATTACACTTCGCCACGAAATTAAATTTTCATGAGAAATATGCTGAGTACGCATACATGCAAGCCTGCGCAAAATTTATACAATTGTCTATATAGATTTTTATATGCAGATTCGTCCAGCTATGTCGCAGCTCTATCGCTGCATAGACTAGCCCCGTGCAGCTCCTCCGTTGCAAGCCCTGACTCTGTAGCAACTCATTTGCTGCCAAGACTAGCCCCGTGCAGCTCCCCTTTACTAGCTTTAAACTCTGTAGCAGCTCCTTCGCTGCGACAATCAGCTCCGTACAGCTCCCTTACAAAGAACACTAGCTTCGTAGCAGCTCCATTGCTGCGAAAATCAGCTCCGTGTAGTTCCACCACAGCGGACGCTAGCTTTTTAGCAGCTCCAACGCTACAAAGATCAGCTCCGTGCAGCTGCCTCGCTGCAGGCCCCTCTATATAGCAGCTCCAACGCTACGAAGATCAGCTCCGTGCAGCTGCCTCACTGCAGGCCCCTCTCTATAGCAGCTCCATCGCTGAGAAAACCAGCTCCACGCCAGCTTCACCGCAGTGGGGATTCGCTCAATCTCAACTTAGCCAACAGACCCATCGCATACCGGCAAAACCCAAACATGTCAAGAGCTCTCAAGACCAACTGGGGGCAGCTACTTCGCTAAAAGCAAACATTTTGGCCCTCACTAGCTTTCATCTGTTAAGCGCCAAAACGGGGGGCATAGGGGATAGCCCAACCACGCTCGCCAAGATGGTTTGGAGTATTATTAATCTAAGTAAACTGACATTTAGATTCTTATAAGCTCCATTAGTTATTGTTTTTCTGCTATTTATCTTGCCTTGGATGAAATCACTTGCTAATCCCCATACAGGCACACAAAATAAATAGCAAGCAACCTGGAAAATAGTTCCCCTGCTGAGGACACAAGTTCTGCAGCGGTTCCATCAGCTCCGTGCAGCTCCTTCGCTGCCAGCACCAGCTTTGTAGCAGCTCCATCACTGCAGATATCAGCTCCGTGCAGCTCCTTCGCTGCCATCACCAGCTTTGTAGCAGCTCCATCACTGCAGATATCAGCTCCGTACAGCTCCTTCGTTGCCAGCACCAGCTTTGTAGGAGCTCCATCACTGCAGATATCAGCTCCGTGCAGCTCCTTCGATGCCAGCACAAGCTTTGTTGCAGCTCCATCACTGCAGATATCAGCTCCTTCGCTTCCAGCACCAACTTTGTAGCAGCTCCATCACTGCAGATATCAGCTCTGTAACAGCTCCATCGCTGCATATATCAGCTTCGTGCAGCTCCCTCGCTACGGACACCAGCTCCGTGTAGCTCCCTTGTTGCGGACATCAACTTTGTAAATAGCTCCATTAGCTCCGCCGAACAGCTAAATCAGCTCAACATAGCTCACTGGGGGCATCCTTTACCCATTTCGAGGACTCTCATTTTGCCCCCTAGCAGCTACTCCCAACAAGTAGCAACTATTAACCCGAATAAGACATCTATTTTGCTAACTTGGGAGATCTACCTCATTGCCAGGTTCACGGCAAAAACTCACGGGGGGCATCCTTTATACGTTTCGAGGACTCTCATTTTGCCCCTTAGCAGCTACTTCCAACAAGTAGCAACTATTAAGCCGAATCAGACATCTATTTTGCTAACTTAGGAGATCCACCTCTTTGCCAGGTTCAAGGCAAAAGCTCACGGGGGGCATCCTTTATACGTTTCGAGGACTCTCATTTTGCCCCCTAGCAGCTCCTCCCGTATAGTAAGCAACTATTAAGCCGAATCAGGCATCTATTTTGCTAACTCGGAGCTCAACCTAATTGCCGAGTTCAAGGCAAAGCTCGCAGGGGATAACTATAAGTTTTTCTTCAGGCATCTATTTTGTCCCCTAAGCAACTATTCCCGAACAGTAGCAACTATTAAGCCCCATCAGGCATCTATTTTGCTAACTCGGAGCTCAACTTAGTTGCTTGGCTCATAGCAACACTAATTAGGGGCAACTACTGCGCCTCGATACGGCACCCTCTATACCCTATCAAACAAGCACGATGTTTGGCAGAAGGCATCTACAATGCTCACTAGGTAAGACCTCTGTTTTTTAGGTACAATTTTCATCAACTACGAACGAATTGGAACCAATTCCTTTGCGCCTAGTGAGAGCTTTGCCGAACAGCTATGTCTCAACTCGGTTATATCTTAAATAATTTCCACCACACTTTGTGACAACTCTGCAAACATTTTGGCCTCACCAGCTTTCATCTGTCAAGTGCCAAAATGGGGGGCATGGGGGATAGCCCAACTAGACTCGACAACGACCATACAAAATAGCGGATATCAACTCTGTAACAACTCCACCGAAATAGAAATCAGCTTCAAAACAACTCCGCCAAAAACAAAATTAGATCAATGCAGTTCTGTCGAATATAGCAATAACTCCTAGCAGCTACTCTCGACTGGGGGCAATTATTCAGCCTTGCATCAGGCATCTATTTTGTCTCGCTGCCAACGTATATGGCATCACTCGCTACGAATGTATATGGCACCGCTCGCTACCAACGTATATAGCATCGCTCGCCACCAATGTATATGACATCGCTTGCCACCAACGTATATGGCATCGCTCGCCACCAATGTATATGGCATCGGGGGCATCTCTATTCTCTAAAGCGTGTAGGTAAGACATCTATTTTTTAGGTGTACCTTTTCATTAATTATGAACAAGTTACAAATGCCTAGCAGAGACCATCTATTCTGAAGAAATCATTACAAATGCCTGGCTGAGGCCATCTATTCTGCTAAGTAAGGAATCATTATACTATCCGTCTGAGGGCATCTCCAACCTTTAGAGCACATAGCTCCATCACGCCTAATGAGAGCTTTGCCAAACAGCTATGTCTCGACTCCCTACATCTTAATTCAGCTATGTCTCGGCTCCCGGCTCCCTACATCTTAATTCAGCTATGTCTCGGCTCCCTACATCTTGATTCAGCTATGTCGCAGCTCGCCTATATCTTGATTCAGCTATGTCGCAGCTCGCCTATATCTTGATTCAGATATATCTCAGCTTGCCTATATCTTGATTCAGCTATATCTCGGCTCGCCTATATCTTGATTCAGCTATGTCGCAGCTCGCCTATATCTTAATTCAGCTATGTCTCGGCTCGCCTATATCTTGATTTAGCTATGTATCGTCTCACCTATATATTTCAGCTATATCTCGGCTCGCCTATATCTTGATTCAGCTATGTATCGGCTCGCCTATATATTTCAGCTATGTATGGGCTCGTCTATACCTTGATTCAGTTATATATCAGCTCAATCTTTTATATATGATGCTCTAACGCATTTGGAAACAACTCGGGGTTCTCCACTTATTTTTCCCTCTCCAATCGCGTAGCTCTTGAAAAAGAAAAAATGGGGGCAATGTGGGAGCCCAAAATTACACGCACACTTGATTACACGAAGGAGGCTTCGCAAGGCTGACGCGTGGTCATTCCCCGTCCATTTTCCACCGCCTCAGCACCTTTACTTATGCACCACTCAAGGGATAAGGCCCCCTTCCCCCAATAAAGCTTTATCAGACAGGCTTTATTGGGAAGACCAAACCTTTAAGGCTAGGGGACAAGGATTGCTCGCTGGCTAAACCGCCTCAACGGGATATTTCACAAATATCCCACCTATTTAAGGAGGTCTCCTCCACAATACCAAAGTACGCTCACTCAAGCCATCTCCTCTCATTTCATATACTACCATGCCTTATACTAACTTTGGCATCGGAGGGTTTTTGGCAGGCCCCACACCGGGGTTCAGCTCCGCAACCAGCTCCCCAGCTCAGAATCCAGCTCCACAACCGCTGGCCCGACAGATTCAGCCACATAGATGAAGGAATAGAGGAAGGGAACACATCAGATATCATTTATAAGGGTAGTGCAAGCTTACCAAAAGTTTGGTCTCCAACATTAAGGATAAGACATGGTGTATGGGTTGTGATGTTTGTTACAGGGAATGGGGAGAAGAGTGAGGTTGATTACTTACCTGTTTTCCAGGTATACACATTAGAGTGAGGTTGTCATGTTTGTTGCAGGGAATGTGCTCTAGATTCCTTCTCCTGGGGAGTACTGGCTAGCACACATAGCTTCTTGGCCTGGGTTTCAAGTGTCACGCACTGGTATGTACCCACTGTAAACAACAAAAGTTTTCTTGCCAAAAAGTGTTTATTTAGGGCTATCATTTATTTAAATTTCAATGGTTTTACATTGTTATAGCGCTTGGTTACATGACTGGATTATGTGGAGTTATTGGGGTTTTACTGTTCAAAAAGAATTAAAGATTTGGAATTACACCAGCATTTCTGTGTGTTGTTTTAGAATTACATTGATTCTGTGTGTATTTGTAGTGATTTAGTTGAAGTAAATGCGAGTACTTTTATGTTTGTGGTGTAAATTTAGACAAACACAACATGCATTCGATGATAACAGAGGATACTACTTTGTTTGGTTGCCAAGAAGTTGTTGGAAAAGAAAAGAAAATATGGAATCTTATAACTGCCACTTCACTTCCAACTGGTTATAAGATTCCATGCTTTCTTTTATTTTCCTGAGTGTTCTTGACTGTCAAACGGGAAACCTAACTTGATTCAATGAATTTCATGTCCTATGTTTGAGAATTGTGCTAAAGTTAATGTCTATTAAACAGTTACCAGAGCATAATTATTGTATCCTTTTTCAGAAGCCTAAAATATTGTTCTTTATGTGTATTTTTTTTATGGTTACAGGAGCAGTACAAGGATCTCAAGGCCAAGCCCTTCTTCCCTGAACTAATTGAGTATATTACTTCAGGTCCAGTCGTGTGTATGGTATAATTCACCTATTGCATTATTCTCTCTACTCTGGCATAACAATCCCTTAATCTAGGGAAGTTTCATTAATTTGTAGATTTCAAGTAGGTTTTAGGAAACTAATCATGATTTGATATTGGCAAGGCTTGGGAAGGAGTTGGTGTCGTTGCATCAGCACGTAAGTTAATTGGGTCAACAAATCCTCTTCAAGCTGAACCGGGTACAATTAGAGGGGATCTTGCAGTTCAAACCGGAAGGTTCGGCCCCTTAATTTTTTTTCCAAATCGAACAGTTTATATTAATGTGTATTTAATTGCAATGAGTTGTGAAGAATCAATTACATATTCTTAATAGTTATTAAATCATCAAGAAACAAGATATTAATGATAGACCTTTTGGACAGGAATGTTGTTCATGGGACTGCATGCATGTATGCCTTTCACTATATTATCTAAGTCATAACAAGCAGTGACATTTTTTTAATTAATTAGCCAAATCAGGTGTTAGATTGACTTAAGACCTATCCTTGCGGCGCCATATTGTCCTGTGAAGTTTTGAATTCACTAGCTTTAAATCTCTTAATTGCCTTTTTGATGTAGGTGTTCTGGAAAACCTCCAAAGCTACCGAGTTAGGGTTTTGAATCTATATTTTGCATTGTTGTTTTCTTCTCATTCCTTGCACCATTGAGAAAATGATCTAGAAAGAGGGCATAAAACTGGACTCCACTTTTTTCCAAGTTTAGTGATATAAATACATGTATATATTATGAAATTATAGGAAGATGGTGTTAGCCAACACTTAAAAAGTATAGTTTGCTTTGTGTTAGGCAACACTTTAACTCTTATTTCTATGAATGTTTTTGTTATAACTTTTAACTATTTATCTAAATCTACATGGTTAGTATTAAATTTTTGTTTGTTCTATTTTGCAGGTTAGTGGCTTTAGCTCTCGATCTGTCCCCCTTCTTTTGGATCTATCTAGCCACTTATACACTTAAGTCAGACGCTACTTAAGAGGCTTCTTATTTTATTTTCAGTTGTATTACAAAAATCTTATAACAACTCGAGGCTTCTTATTTTTCAATTCTTTTGTTTCAAATTCATGAACACGTGTTTACTTTTTTGTGTTTAGATGCATTTAATGCAAGATTATTTGGGATGAATTTATAGATGTCATTTTTGTGGTTATGTATAGGTATCAACATATTGGATACATAAATTAATGCAAGATTTATTTGGGATGCATCTATAAATGTGATTTTTGTGGGTTATATGTCATATGTACATGTACCAATATATTGGATACATGTTATTTTGGGTCGTGGCAAAAAAAAAAAAAACAAACAAACAAACAGGGTATTCCCGACGACATCAGCAGTCCGTCAGGAAAAGTCTAAAATTTAAGAAATTATAAAAATAGGGGTATTCCCGACGATATTAACAATCCGTTGGGAAAACTAACAATTCTTTATGGTTAATACTATATTTACCGGCAGCATTGGATCGTCGACATAAACTTTATGTCTGTCAACTTTTAGTTAAAACAAATCAATTTTCGACGGTTGTTATTACTTTTACCGACAGTAGTAGAAGGGTTGGCAATAGTGTTTTTACCGGCAATTAATATTATATTTACCGGTGGCATTTGATTGTCGGTATAGGCCTTACGTCCGTCTACTCTCCGTCAAGAAAAAAGAATTCTCGACGGTTGTTATTACCTTTGCCGACGGTTGTTTATATGCAGCAAATGAGTCTGTACCGTCGGTTGTAATAATATTCGTCAGCAATACATTTACCAACGCAAACTATACCCACGCCTTGTAGCGGTGGATGTGAGCTGTCGAAAATGTTTTACTGACAGTTTTTATAGGTTTTACCGACAGTTTCAAGCCGTCGGTTATGACCAGTTTTGTTGTAGTGATGATCTATTTAGAAAAAAAAAGAAGTTTTTTTTTTTTTTTTTTTTGAAATTAATTTAGATAAATTTTTTTCAGTATTTAAAATAAAATAAAAATAATAGTCACTTTAAATCAATAAGTCATTAATAGCTAATTGATTTCTCTATTTAGAAACATGAAACCCGTGCAAGAAGTATTAACAATTAGGCTGTGCAAACACTTTAGTTTGTAAGCACAAATCACCAAAAATACCTTATTAAGCTTGCCCTTTGTTCCCATTTTAAAATAAATGAAAAATAATAAAACATGGAGAATTATTCCAAACCAATTTAGAATTACATGGATTAAAAACATTAAGCTAAAGCACTCAAAAATTCATCAATCAAATTAATCTCATATCTAAATTTTTTAGGAGAAATTGGTGAGAGGTCCTACTCTATAAAAGTTTAATGCAAAAAATCCTCCTAAAATTTCTTACCTTCTTAAGATTCTAATTAAAATTTGTTTCATGTGAAAAGTCCTAATTTTTAAAAATAATTTTCAAAATGGCAGAACTACCCCTTACTGTATTTTCACTGTCTATTTTTAGTATTTTTAGTATTTTTACTGTCCATTTTTAGCATTTTTACTGTCCATTTTTAGCATTAATAATACTAAAAACACAGTAAAAACACCTTGAACACATTGTGTTTATATATATAAACACATACACCGTAAAAACACCTTGAACAAACAAACGAAATTTAACAAACTATTATTGAATATCTTGAAATCCAATTTTCTTGTATTTTTACTATGTTCCAATGTTTCGATAAGAATCAACAGCAGATCATGAAAACTATTGTTGAACAAACAATCGAAATTTAACTAACGATTTTTACTGTGTTCAACAGCAGATAAGAACTCGATCTTCTTTCTTTAGAAGCCAGCGTCAGATCGCATCTCGATCAAATCAACAATAGCTCGGAATGCTGGCGTGCTACTTTGTATTTCTGGCAACTCAGATATGTGATCGTGAAGGAATGAGAGATCTCTTGCGATTAAAGACTACCTTGGTTTGAGTCGGTTTTCAATAATGAACAAGAACCCCCAAACTTTCATTGCATACACAGCATAAAGCATACAAAAAGCAAAAATCCTTCGTTTGAAGAGAATCCGAAACTAATAATTTGATACAATTTTATGTTAAACTTTCCTAAATCAGTAGGATTTGAAGGCATGAGAAACTCTCCACGATTCTGTAAGTAGCTTGTTAACAGAAAATAAGTAAATAGCCACTTCAAGGGGGCTAAGTCCTCCTAATACGTGTATTGGATAAAATTCTGCATAGATTTTCATTAATAATAGCAACTTAAATAACATTACAAATAACTAACAGCCCACTAACTTACTGAAATTAAGCAACAATTAACAACCCACAATTAACAACTACTGCATAAAAGACTCAAACTTAACAACCCACTAACTGCATAACCCAAACTACAATTAAATACCCCAAGATTCGGGCAACACTACAACCCCACTTACCAACCACTAACTGACAGGCCCATAACATATCCCTTCCAAAACACAACAAAACAGAGGCCAACATGAAGGAGATGAGTGGAGGCGTGAATACAACACAAAATGACAAAATAAAACCTTAACTCAAACCTTGTAGGCATGAAGCTTACCTGAGATCGAGTGAAGGCGACAAGGCATGAAGCTCGTTTGTTAGAGTTAGGGTTTCTTCGTGCTTTTGCATCAATTTGTGTACGTTATCTTCCAGCGAGCGGCGTATTTTCACTGTGTCAATTCTTAACGACAACTGGTGCACAGCATGATCGCAATGAGGTCGCAAAGATCAGCAATGATCAGCAGCGTCGGAGATGCAGTAGCGCTGGAAGCAACAAATGCAGTAGGGGCCAGTGGGTGGCCGATCAGCAACGATCTAGTAGCCCTAGAAGATTTAGTGGCTGCACTAAACGTAGGAACCATGCTCATCGGTGTCGGAACCATGTCGGAGATGCAGCAGCGCTGGGGATGGAGCAACGCCGGGGATGGAGCAACGCCGGAGATTAAGCTTCCGTTGATCGACTCTGTCTGACATTTGAGATGGAATTTCCCCTCTCTCTCTCTCATCCGTTCTTTCTCTTTCTCTCGTTTTCTCTTCTGCTTTTCTCTTCCTCCATGTTCTCTTTAATCTCTTTCACTGTCGTTTTAAGTTAAAATGGGGGAAAAACTATAGAGGAAGCAAAAGGATATAAAGGTAAGGGTAGCTTCGACAGATCATGTTCAAAAGGACTTCTCGCCAAATACAATTTTGCGGAGGACTTTTTGAAACAGACAGTCCTAAATAGGGACTTGAGACCAAATTACCCAATTTTTTTATTAGTCATGGCTAAATTTTAAAACAAACCCATATCTACAAAGATAAACCTAGATGCAACTCGCGTTATTTAAGAGACGGTCTGCGTACTAATCAAAGGATGTGGGACAGAGTATTCAAGGAAACGAATACAACTCGCATTATTGTTCTAAACAAAGATTTAAAAAAAGAAAATGGTCTCATGATTTAGATTAAAAAAGTATGGTCTCGTGACTCTTGAGTTGGGAATCTCGTGGAAAAGCAGACTGCGCGTTCCCACCCCCATAATCATTTCATTAAAGTTCCGTTTGGACTGACTTCACCTAAAAATATTATTGAAGCTCAAAATTCTAGTTAATATAAGAGATGATGTGATAATCACTATTGCCACAAAAGTTTGAAGTATGAAAATATTGATATGAGAATAAATAGTCTGAAACTCTATAAAAATATGTGACATGATTGATAATTCTCCAAAAAAAAAAAAAAATTTTTCGTAAAGCTAGTCCAAACGGACTTGAGCTTGTAAAGATATTCCGGGCAGAGAGTGGAAATTCAGAATAGATGCGTTATAAAGAGCAATCAGACGGAGATTAATTTCAATCGTGCCAGGCCTCACAGGGCCGGCCCTGACCTAAAGCAGCCCAAGCGGCTGCTTTAGGCCCCCCATTGTCTATAGGAAAAAAAAGGCCCCTTCCAATATCTTTAGTCCATATATATTACTTCCCAGCCCAAAAATAAAAAGCCCCCTCTCCAAGCCCCTCTCCATAGACCAAAGGACATTGAGGATTGGCCTTGCACTAATAATTTAAAGAATGGCCCAAATCCTGATTTTAAAGCCTGTGTAACAAGCCAGCCCTCTTTCAAATGAATTCTAATTACTTATGGTCCCCATGTGCCGAAACTTTCACCTGAAGATTGCCGGCCTCTCTTTTTTTTGACTTTTTGGCATATGAAAAGTCCCTTTCTCTTTCCCTCTTCTTTCTCTATCATTTTCGTCTCTTTCCCCTCCCTTGATGCCTGATTACTTATTGCTTGTGGGAAAAAAAAAAAAAAAAAAAAAACTCTCTATTCCTTTTGGCTTTTCCTCTCCCTTAGATTGGTTGATTGCTTGTCTCTTGTGGGGAAAAAAAAAATTGTTTCTCCATCTCTTATCCTCTAATTCCTCCCTAGAGTCTCCACTCTCCAATGACGGAAGGACCCTAACTTGAAGAACTCAAAGAAAGTAAGTAAGCAACCATTTTTTTTTTCTTTATTGTTATCCTTTTGTTTTCAATTTATTATTATTATTATTTATTTGATATGGGATTGGAAATTTTTATTTAGGATTTAGGACTTTATATTTGCTTGGTATTATAGATTTATAATATATTGTTGTCCTTTGTTATGAGATTGAGATTTTTAGATTTTGATTTAAGACTTTAGACATGCTTTTGTATTAGCTTCTTATTACTATTTTTTTTAATCGAAACATTATCATATGAGAAATAACTTTGGGTATATAAACATTAAAAATTTCTTAGGGTCCCATTTTAGAAGTTCGCTTAAGGCCCCCCAAATCTCAGGGCCGGCCCTGAGGCCTCATGGAGCATCGGTTTTCAAAACTCTCCCATCTGGCCTATTTCCTGTATTCAAAATAATGTCACGAGGGTGACAAACCCCAGGTTCTGTAGCTAGTTTGTGGGCTCTGCCCAGTGCCCACCCATTCCACAGGAAATAGAATACAACTCTCATTAGACACACTGGGCCTAAAAGCCTGCCAATTTCGTTATCATTTGTGCTTTAAATGTATCCTGAGTATGCTGCCCAAGCTTTGAGTTACTCAAACAACAAACAGCTGGTGGCTAATGAAATGGGATCAACATTCTCAAAATTTGATCTAATCAAAGATAATAATAATTAAAAAAAAACTGGTGAAAAATAAATATTGAATATATTTACTTCAAGTACATGAAAATTTACCCATATATAATCCGAACGACGCACATAAATCTTGCTGCATGGGTGGTTTTTATTTGATTTTTTATTGTTTAAACTTACATCAAGACCCAACTTATTGCCCATCTAATTTAATGTCACATAAATCAGTAAGAAGATAAAACTAATTAAAAATAGTTAGGTCCAAATTAATCATTTATTAGTAAGATAAATTATTGAATCAAGACCATTTTTATGCAAAATTGCAACCTGGGTGAGTAGCATAATTAATGTTGTTAGACATTAATTCCATGGTAGCCAAAACTTAAATTTTTTGGCCACCCCATTAGCAGCGTAAGGGCTTGGTGGTGCAAGAAAATCCAGCCGTAAGGGCTTGGTCACTTTCTCTCACTACTCTCTTCAACTTCCTCCAATGGGAAACTCAGAAAACCTACAAACACCCTCTCCGTACTTTCTCTCACTAATCAGTAAGGGGGTAAAACTTAAAATATTCATACCTGTAAAAGCTTTGTCTCTGGTATCAAAACTGGAAAAAAAAAAAAAAAAACAAACAAACAAACAAACTTACTTTCTTATATAGATATAGAGAGAGAAGGAAAATAGGAAGTTGGATGAGAAACACGATCAACTAAAAAGCATTATACATGCCTTCTGCTTTTCTTATATTCAGCTAACAAATAAAAGTTAAACCAGTTTTGGTAGATTGCTATAGAAGCACAGTATTTTACACAAACAGGCAAGGACGTGGCTGTATGGAGTTGAGGTGGGGCAGGTGCCACCCCTCACTTTTTTTAGGGAAAAATTTGTACCTTATGATTTTTTAAAAATTTGAATGTGCCTCCCCTCTTTTTTATTTTTCCCTTCTTATAAAAGTCCTAATCCCATGCCAATCCTTCTCATTTGACCATTCCTTTCCATTAACTTTTCTTAAAATTAATTTTGGAGCTTAAAATTCTCGTTTGATCTAAGAGATAGGATGATAATTTCTTTTATATAATTTGAGAGGTGATAGTATATCCCTTAAATATCCCTTGTGATCTTCCTAAACCATAGGTTGAGTACTCTTTTAACTTATTTTTCCTCATTTAGCAGTTAAGTTTTTATTTACACGTACTGTCCATATATACTTCGACATACTTCAATTCCCGAGGTTTGTTGTGGCTTATCATTTACACGTACTGTCCATATATACTTCAATATTTTACATTATCAACACAAGTGCAATATAAAGTTATATATAATTACAAAAATTTGTATTTGTATATTTTTCTCACAAGGGTCCTAGAGCATACGGAGCCAATAAAAAACAACATGAAGCTACATTTTGCGTGTCGAAGACTTGCAAACGAGTTTTGGAAGTATACTTTTATTGTCATTTTGCTCATGAGAATGTTTTGGATGTAATAGAATCATCTATTTTTTATTTTTTGATACAAAAATTTTATACTTGGTAAACATGTACTTTGGATATGGTAGTTTGAGGTAAACATGCACTTTGGATATATGTTGATAATAAAGTCCACTGTATTTAATTTGCAATTCTCTTTTATGCATGTGTAATGTTGGTATGAGATGTTATGAAATATAATTTTATATGTGAAAACAGATGAATACAGGTCCAAGGAAGTGGAGACAAAATAATGTGTAAAAAAAAAAAAAATACTGGACTAATTTAACGACACTTATAAAGTGTCATTATATGTCTAAAGTTTTACGACACTTTTAAAAGTGTTGTTCTAAGACACTTTATAATGACACTTCATAAAGTGTCGTGCCAATTAACGACACTTTATAAGTGTCGTGCAAGTATGATCTCTTACGACACTTCATAAAGTGTCGTGCCTATATAAATTGTTAACGACACTTTGTAAGTGTCGTGCAAGGTTGAAGTTTTACGACACTTCCAAAAGTGTCGTAAAACTTTTCACGACAGTGTGATAGATGACACTTCCCAAAGTGTCGTGAATCCAAAATAACGACACTTTTTTAGTGTCGTGAATGAGGGTTTTTGTAGTAGTGAGTGGACGTTCAACCATTTATTGAAACTGGATATATAAATTAAAGACATCTCATTTTTGTGCCATGGGAAAGTACCAAATAAATTTGGAATAATCATCTAAAAATATAACAAAATAACGATGGCCTTCGTTAGATAAAACGGGAGAAGGACTCATACATCAATAAAAATAAGATCCAACGAAGAAGAACTAGTAGTTCTAGTGACTGGTAAAGAAAACCTAGAGGACTTGCCAAGTTGACAAATCATACATATAGAACTAAGTTTATGAGAAAGACAGAATAGATTGGCAGTCTTGATTATTTGCTGGAGAACACGAGGATGTGGATGACCAAGCCGATGATGCCAGCAAGTAGAAGACACATGTTCGACCATATGAGCAGAAACTTGAGAAGAGGATGAGTGGGAAGAGGGAGGAGAAAGTTTGTAGAGGCCCCCATCATTCGATCCTTGAAGGAGTATTTTCTGTGTTGCCTGATCCTTGACAAAAATATGAGAAGAGTGAAATTCAAAATAACAGGCATTATCTTTGGTAAATTGATGAACAGAAAGAAGAGATTTTGAAATATGAGGAACACATAAAATATTTGGAATTAGAAGAAAAGAACAAGAGGGAGAATGAAGAGAGATAGAGCCAATGTGAGAAATTTGCAAACCTTTACCATTACCAACCCGTAGTTGATCTGAACCATGGTATTCATTATGATGAGAAAGGCCAACAATGTTTGGGGTGACATGATGGGTGACACCCGTATCAGAAACCAGTCATGATATTGAGAGGGCGGATTGAAGGTTGCCATGTTTGCAAACGGATTAAGGGTATGAGTGAAATGATGATAGCAATTTACCGCCCTGTGGTTGTACCCATTACAAATCTGACATTTGAGGCAAGAGTCTGGAAAGTAATCATTAGAGTTGTAGCCAAAAGACCTGTCATCAAAGGACCATTGAGAACGACCACGACCACGAGACCACGGTTGAACGAAGGTGTAGGTAGGATACCACGTTGAGCTAGGTTGGCCGATGGGGATGAGGCTAGAGGTGGAGTCACAGAGACTGAAAGTTTAGCAAAGTGATCAGCATTAAGGAATTCATGACTTAGAAGTAAGCTATGAAGTTCAAAAAATGGAGTAGAATTAGGACGGGCAGCAATGGTTGTGACAAGGTCTTTAAACTCGGACCGAAGACCTTTGAGAACATTAAGATTGAAGTCAATTACAGAGAGAGGATGGCCCGTAGCAGTGAGTTCATCAGTAAGAGATTTCACTTGTTGAAGATATACAGAAATTGAGTTATCATTTTGTTTGAGATCTTGAAGATTCATGTGAAGTTGAAGAATTCTAGTGTTGGAGGGAGAGGCAAATGAGTTAACTAAGGTGGTGTAGATTTGGTGGGATGTTTCATGACCAACAACAAGAGGCATGATATCATCAGAGAGGGAGGCAATGAGAAGACTCATGAGAAGTTGATCCTGACAAATCCAAGCATTATAGGCCGGATTAGGAGATTTGGTGCCATTAGATTCGATTTGAGGTGGGGGACAAGGTATGGTGCCATCAATATAACCCAAGAGGTTTGGCCACGGAGAAAAGGAAGTGGTTGAGTTTTCCAGTGGATAAAGTTTTTGGATGAAACTTTGATGGAGATGAAATGGTGGGCATTGGTTAAGGGAGTAGGAGGAGCAATGGAAGAAGATAATGGGGTAGAGATCGTGAGAGAGGGAGCTGTAGTGGAGGTGGCGGCCATGGAAAAAAAAAAATTCAGGATAGTGGCTCTGATACCAAGTTGAAACAAGTGATTTGGCTCTCAACAATAATTGAGAGAGTTTTCTGATTTGATATTTATAAGAGTATACATGTCCATGAGATAAGTGTTTGAATTTAAATTTGAAATGTACCAAATAATATACTTAAAGATTACATGGTTTAACACTCAATGACAGTTTTGGGGTTTTGTTGGATCTTGGTAGGAAAAAGGGAAATAAAATGAAAATGCAAAAAATTACATTAAAATATATTCATTTGTTAAGCATATTTAAGCTTTTTCCTTTTCTTTTTCTTTTGTTTTTTCCAAGATCTAAAAGGAAACTTAATATTATGAGATTGAAAGCATACCTGAAACCCGACTAATGTCTTGATAGAGCATTGCATATATGAATTATTGTGAAGGAGATTACCATGACCTACACTTGTTCATATAAAGTAATGTAATTAGGCCTTTGGTAATTCTTCTTGCTGATGCTACTTGATTGGCATAATGTATTTTATCTGGCATAAAAGTGGGCAATAGTCCATCTTGTTGGTGATTTATTGAGACAATTATGGTCCTCACTAAAGAAACCACAAATAAATCAAACATCCCAAAAAAGTATAGGAATAAGTTCCAACGCAATGCAAATAAAGCATAAAACAAAATAAAACAATACAGTTTCTGCAAGAATCAAACCAGGTATAATTAATGTGCCAATTAGAATATAACCCTATGCAGCTACTATATTAGCTGATGGCAAGTTTGCTTTGTAAACACTTCCATTCCTTCCCTTTCCAATGCAATAAATGGGCTTCAAAATCATTGGTGGCTTTGATGATTTCACCATACATTATTCTCCCATCAAAAGTCAATATTGATAACAGATCTTCATTTTGCACATCACTCTATTCTGTAAGGGCGGAGGCATGTAGGGGCTTGGGTGGGCTATAACCAACCCCAAGTTTGGCCATTTTTTTTTTTTTTTAGGCTTGTTAGATCACCATCAAATAAGTTTTAGCCCAAACCAGCCTAATATTTTAGCCCAGAGTACTAAATTCCTGATATTCTCATATAATCTCTCTCTTCAACCCTAGTTGCCACATTTGACATCCTTATCTCTGTTCCTCTTTCTCGCCCTAACCCTAATCCCAAGGACCGTAGGGTGCCTCTTCGATAGTATATTTTCTTTTATTTCTCTTTGCACTAGTCTTTGTAATGCTCGAATAGATATTTTCTCGTGTTAGTCGAATCTTTATATAGTTGTGTAGACATAAATTAAAAATTAATCATAATTAATTTCATTTACTTTATAATATTTTGGTTATTCCTTATTTAACCTAGCCCACCCCAATATTAAATCCTGGCTCCGCCCCCTAGTGCTGTTGATGAATATCTCTTTCTTTGTTGAGAAATGAAGGAAAATCCAATGAACACAAGTACAAGTAGAAGTGCTCCCAAAAGAGGAAATATGATTAAAAAGATGAGTAGAAGAATTGGTGGCTTTGTTAGGAAGAGTATTCAAAACAGATTACTTGGACTGGTTTCTATTTTGAGATGAGTAGAAGAATTTGTGGCATTATTTGGAATAGTCCACAAAGAAAGGACGGAATGGTTTTGATTTATAAGGTTGTCTTTCAGCTTCTTCACTAAAAGCAAAAGCAGAAGTAATATTTTGACTATAATATATTCTTACAACCCCTAATATCATTTTATAAAATTATTACTCAGAAGAATTTTTGACTTGAAAAGTTCGTGGTTTAAGCAGCGAATTTGCTAATTACTAGACTAATAGTCTCGATGGTACATTAATTAGTCTAAAATTTTTAACTATCTTCTTCAATCAAGTCATCCTTACGTGTGCAACAAGTCCGCGGTTTGTAATGATTCCACTTTTCTGATTAATCTATGTTCTCTGTTTCAATCTTCCAAGGGTATGTAAAGATAAAACTTAAAAGAGATACACTATTCTAAATTTAATTTGATCAAACCATGCTATTAATTTGTTATTACTTTTAAAAGTGTTTATGACTCCTGTGAGGAGGAGATAGTCGGAATTCCCTTTTATTTTGTCTTTTAGCTTGAGGATGACAAATTTAAAAGTTTGTGCTTTGATCGTAAATTTTACGATCTCTAGTAAATATATGCTTGGCATTTTGTTTTGTTTACTGCCCTTAAACTGTAGGACTTCAGGGTATAAACAAAAGTGCCTTTTGCATACTGTTTGTGTGTTATCTCTTGCATCCAGCATGCTCATATCAGAAAGTTACTATATTTGAGGAATGATTTCACTGGCCTTAATACCATGTCTATCAATTTTATTTCTTCCATCATTTACATTTTCTTTCTAATTCTACATCCTTGTAGAAGGGTTTCAAACTTGTTGGTCCAAAAATGTTGAAGTAATTTTATATATTAATCATTATATTAAGGAACATGGTTAAGATGATTATGTTGCTTGAGACTAATAATGTGCAAAGAATTGACCATCCTCATTTATTATAAGAAACAACTTGAGAACTAACCATCCAAATGTGAGATAAATGGAATATTGAAAACTACTCTTGTGAATGCATTATGTTTAACAACCAGTTGATTCTAGCTACCTAGCTATTATATTCTTTCATAACCATATGGCCTTACAAAAATATCATAAGTTTACTGAATGGCTCTAAGAAGCTAAGATTCGGGTTGCTAAAAACTGAGATACTGTGTGCATGGTTGGCCAAGATTGTGCATTAACATTTAAGCATGCAACCGCCATATTTATAACAGATATCAGTTTGTCCTTAACTTGAGGCGAGGGAGCTAAAAGGCGTTTATCAAACGCATAAACCAGATACATGTTCTCCTCAGCCAATTCACCGGGTAAAGTTGAGATGAGATCTCCTGGATGCTTTCCTTTAATCACTTCCAGTGCTAACACTCCAAAGCTATACACATCGCATTTTTCAGTTACTTTTATTGTGTAGGCAAACTCTGCAAAGAAAAAAAAAAGATCAAATTTCATGCCCATGCTCTGTTTTAGCTAAAGAGAACAAAAATCTATATAATTGATTACCTGGTGCAACATAGCCATATGTACCTGCAACTGTAGACCAATTGGATGAGTCTAATTTTAGTAGCTTAGCAGTGCCAAAGTCGGAAACACAAGCCTCATACTCAGAATCCAGCAAAATGTTTTTACTTGATATGTCTCGATGAACAATTGGTGGCGAGCAATCATGGTGCATGTAAGACAAAGCATGAGCCACACCCTTGATAACATTCAGCCTCTTACTCCAATCCAATTCTCTTGCTGCTTCTTTAGTGCTAAGAATTGAGGCCAAGCTACCCCTCTTAAGGTACTCAGAAACCAAAAAGGAGTGTCGTGGATGCGAACAGAATCCACAAAGTTTCACAATGTTACGATGACGTATCTTCGTTAATGCTCTTATTTCATTAATAAAACCTTTGTGATATTCAATCTCATCATTAGACAATGGGTGTAGTTTCTTCACTACTACTATATGAGATGGTGGAAGTATTGCTTTGTAAACACTACCACGTTTTCCCTTTCCGATGCAATAAATGGAATCAAAGTCATTGGTTGCTTTAATGATTTCGTCATACAATATTCTTCCACCAAAAGTTGATATTGCAAACAGATCTTCATTTTGCACATCACTTGGCTTTGTTGGTGACTTTTTTCGTTGAGAAATCCACGAAATTCCCATGAACACAAGTAGAATTAGAAGTGCTCCCAAAAGAGGAAATACGATTAAAAACACAACTTTGTGGCCCTTTTTGTGGCCCATTTTGCACATCACATTGATCATTTGATGTTGACACGTGTGGCTGCAGACGGCTGGAAACTTGTGATCGAGGATAGGTGATGGATTTTTCGTCGAGGTCTTAATTTCATGATAAGGATGATTAATCTAAATTAATCTAATAATAAAGAAAATGCTAATGTGCCCATCCAAACTTCCGTAATTGCCGTTCCCGTCCTCGCATCACTGTCCTTATATTTTTACTGTCCTCATAGAAGACAATGAAAATATACAAAACAGTAAAAACACATGAAAGAAAACATAGAAAAAAACACCGTGAAAATTTTAAAAACATAGTGAAAATAAAAACATAGAAAAAAACACAGTGAAAATGATAAAAATACAGTGACATTTATACTATGTTGAGGTTTTTACTGTGAGCTGAACATAATATTTAGTATTATTTTGTAGAGTTGACTTTCCATAATTTATTAGTTTCCATGTATTAAGAGTTTCTATGTTTCCTAGGTTTCTATATTTTGTAGAGTTGACTTTCCATATTTTTGTAATAGCTTTTCTATAAATTCTAGGTTTGTAATCATATTAAATACACTTTGAATAAGAGATTGTTCTTTTCTCTTAAAAATAGTTTTCATGGTATCAAAGCCCTAGGGCTATTTCTTCTTCCCTTTGGTGTTGCTGCCTTCTTCTTCTCTCTCTTTGATGCACTACTACAGTACCGCTACAGTGCCCCGCTACAGTAGCTGCTACAGTACAGCTATAGTACCGTTACAGTACTGCTACAGTCTCCTCTCTCTTCGATGCACTGCTACAGTACCCGCTACAGTGTCCCGCTGCTGTACCTGCTACAGTACCGCTATAGTATTTTTTAATTTTTTTTTCCCCTCTTCCACCTCTTGGTTAAGCTTGATTTGCATTATTTTTTGAATTTCTCCCTCTATTGGCCTCTGTTTTCTAGGTTCTTTCTCTCATTTTGACACTCTTATTGGATTATTTCTGGGTTATTTATGGTTTATTTGCTGGCGGTTTTCTCTCTCTTGTTCTCTGCCGGTTTCTGTAATTGAGTTTCTGTTAGGATTTCGACTTCTCTCATATTACACCATGTGCACCTATGGTTCAGCCTCGTCCCTATGCTGATCTTGCTGCCTCATCTGTTGTGAGCACAGTACCACCTTTCCCTATGACATCTATGTTTGAGCAATTTCAAACTTTGCTAGCATTCCAATCTCAGTCTCAGGCTTCTATTATGTCCACTCTGCACTCAGGTTTGAGTAATTTTGATTCTTCAGGTATTTCTTCTACCACTTGGATTTTTTATTCTGGTGCCTCTCATCATATGACTCCAAACTTGTCTCTTCTTAAAAATTGTGTCTCTCCATCTTCTCCTGTTACCATAGCTACTGCAAATGGATCTCACATGAATGTTAAATATATAGGCTCTGTCCTTCCTTCCTCTGGCTCATCTCTCTCTATTCCTAATGTGTTTTTTGTTCCTCAATTGTCAGTCAGTTTGCTTTATATAAGTCAGTTATCTAATTCTGGTTTTAATGTTATCTTTTCTTCTTTGACTTGTATTGTGCAGGATCGGGTATCCAAGAAGCAGATTGGGACAGGGCATAGAAATGGTGACTTATATGTGGTGGATACTCTTCAGATTCCTGAGTCCAGTTTTTCTTCTGCTTTATCTTCATTTTCTCTTACAAATAAGTCCTCTCCTTTTTATCTATGGCATGCTAGGTTAGGCCATGTGTCTAGTGCTCGCTTAGAAAGTCTTGTTAAGTCTGGCTATTTAGGCAAAGTCCCTATTGATGATATTTAAGATTGTAGAGAGTGTAAACTTGCAAAAATAAAGGCTTTGCCATTTCATAAAAGTCTCTCTATTTCTGATTCACCATTTGCACTTGTTCATACTGATGTGGGGGGTCCTTCTCCAGTAACTACTAAGGGTGGTTCTTCTTATTACGTTTCCTTTATTGATGATTATAGTAAGTTCTGTTGGGTTTATCTCATGTCTCATAAATCCGATTTCTTTCGCATTTTTAAAGAATTTTACTCTATGATTCAAAATCAATTTTCCACGACTATTAAAGTTCTTCATTCTGACTTGGGGGGTGAATATTTTTTAACAGAATTTACTGGTTTTCTTCTTAACATGGGCACTTTTCATCAGTCTTCTTGTACTGATACTCCTGCACAAAATGGTGTTGCTGAGCAGAAACATCACCACATTCTTGACACCGCTCGTTCTCTTCTTATTTCTTCTTCTGTTCCCTCTATCTTCTGGGGTGAAGTTGTTCTCACTGCTGTCTATCTCATTAATCGTATACCTACTCCTCTTCTTTTTGGTTTGTGTCCCTATGAAAAACTCTTTTGTCAACCTCCAAATTATTCTCTTCTTAGGGTGTTTGGATGTACTAGCTTGCTTTGTTCTTCTTCCTAAACGCGCTCGTACTAAACTTCGTGCTCGTTTTGTCTTATGTGTCTTCTTAGGCTATAGTTCCTTTCAAAAAGGTTTCCGTTGCTATGATCCCCTTTCTAAAAAATTGTATGTCTCTCGTCATGTTGCCTTTTTTGAACGCGTTCCTTTCTTTTCTATTCCTTCTCGCATAGTTCCTATTAGTAAAGAAGATCTTGTCTCTATTGATCCATTTCATTCCTCCGTCCCTCCATATGAGTATATTTCTGATTTGGATTCTTCTACTATTCCTTCTGTTTCGTCTAATGTTTCTCATTCTGACTTTCCTTCTTTTCCGTTAGTTTATTCTCGCCA
>JAESVK010000165.1:637723-653940 GCA_017140935.1 Hamamelis virginiana
CTTCATGGTCGTTGGATCTCACTTCATGGCTGAAATTTATAAACATATATGTATGTAGACGTACTTCAATTCCATTGAATATAAATTTAAACTAATCTACATTATGAAAAAAAATATAGCAATCATAATTTTTTTTTCTTGGCTCCTCTTGTAATTAAGCATAAATAGCTAGACTTCTATAAATTTAATTGTTTGTTGTTAATATTTTGATGATATTTTAATAAAACAGGATAAAAGTGATCGATGATCGGCATAAAAAAATATAGTATTATATTTTTCTTCCAATTTTTTTTTTTTTGTCAAAATTCGTATTACACCTATATCGATATTTTTGTTTTTTCCATCTTGTTTTGCCAAACTTGTTGTTGAAAGATTTGTCCCACATCGGTTTCTCACACCATCCAAACTTGGTTAATAAGTTCTAGAGACTCTCCACTTGGTAATTTAAGGCACCGTTTGGATTTACTTTTTATAAGTGCTTATTTGATTTTAGAAGTAAAAAAGTAAAAAATAAAATAGCAGTGTTTGGCTAAAATTTTATTAAGTACTTTTTATTAAGTAAGGCACCGTTTGGATTTGTTTTTTATAAGTACTTGTTTGCTTTTTAAAAATTTTTCTAAGAAATTATATATTGCAAATTTTAAAAAAAGCAAATAAGTACTTATGAAAAACAAATCCAAACGGTGCCTAAAAAAACATAATTACCCCCTTGAGCAAGAAGCAAATCAAAATAGCTATTAAAACAAAAATCTAATAACAAATTGAAGCTCTAAATAACCTGACGCTGTCTTCTCCATCCAAGGCTCATCCTCTCCACTTGACACTCGACTCTTAAGGTATGCACCGTCTCCTCTCTCCTCTCTTCTCTCTCCTCTCCTATACTCTCAAGTTGTACTCTCAAGTTTTAAGAGCAAAAAGTATAGCCACTGTTTGGATTTGCTTTTAACTTATTAAAAGAAAAGAGCAAAAAATAAATAAAAAAGAACTTTTTTTTCTTATTAAAAGTATTTATCAAAAGCAAATCCAAAAAGTGTCAAGTTATTGAATTGGATCTTGGTTTCTAACATGTCATTTCTAACACTTGTAATATATTATATTTTTTTGGAGAAAAAACCAATTAAATTATACCCATATGGATGTTATATTATTCTCTTCTCCGGCCTGTCTCACATTTTACTAAATATGATTATCTGTACTATATTAAAATTTGATTAGACAAATTTAAGGAGCCATGCATGACCAGTACTGTCAATATTATATATATATATATATATATGTGTGTGTGTGTGTGTGTGGGGGTGGGGGGGGGGTGTTGGGGGGGGGAGGGATCACCTTACACTTAAAAATGACTCCTATACAAACTCGTATTATGAACCGTTAGATTAAATAGAATCTTACAGCTACTGGTGCATTGAGATTAAAACCCAAAAAGTAACTTTTCACTTCTCTCCTGCCCTCCACCTCATGTTTCCTCTCTCTCTTCCCTCCCAAGCACGAATCAATATATATATATATATATGACCAACTTAAATTAATTTCAATTTAGAGTCATGCAGTGAATCAATGGAGATTCATTCAACTATAAATTTTAGTTTCCCCTAAATTACAAGAGATGACAGCAACAATACAACAATGAGCTTTAGCTGATATCACCCTTAATTAACATTTTACAGGCCATATTAAGAAACACAGATTAATTACCCACAAGAAGACAAAGTAGCCTTTCGAAGGTTGATGTTCCCATGGTTTTTAGTTTGTATTTCAGGCTTCCAGCTGCTGCTTCATAGCTTTATTTATACACAAAATAACCTATATATGATCCAGATATCTCTTCATCATTTATTGAGTAAGACTTTTTTGATGCTGAAAAGTCTCTTGAGCTTTGATATTAAATTGATGGAATGAAATGCGGATAAATAGATTGTCCTCTTCATCAATTATTCGATCAGTAAGACTTTTGTGGCTTTGAAATTAAAGTCTCTTGAGCTTTGATATTTTCTCACTCGTATTAAATTGATGTTAATTGATGATTAGAAATTTTTCATAAAAGCAGTTGTAGAAATAAGAATGTCAAATTACTGTCATTAGAAATAAGAATGTCAATTTACTGTCTCTAATGGCATTTAATAAGATTATTCAGAAAACTTGGGACTTAATAAATATATTGGGCTTTTATATTTTCTCTCTCTTATTAAATTGACAGATGAAACAAGTGGACGGTTTGCTCTATCCTCGCTTAAGGTCTTTGTCTCCTCAGAGAACATGATACATGTTTGCATTGATCATTTGATGTTGACACGTGCGGCTGCAGACGGCTGGAAACTTGTGATCGAGGATAGGTGATGGATTTTTCGTCGAGGTCTTAATTTCATGATAAGGATGATTAATCTAAATTAATCTGATAATAAAGAATTATCTACAATGCTGAAGGCATCTGATAATATGGAAAATACTAATGTGCCCAGCCAAATCTCCGTAATTGTCGTTCCCATCCTCGCATGACTGTCCTTATATTTTTACTGTCCTCATAGTAGACAATGAAAATATACCAAACAGTAAAAACACAGTGAAAGTAAAAACACAGGAAAGAAAACATAGAAAAAAACACCGTGAAAATGATAAAAACATAGTGAAAATAAAAACACAGAAAAAAACACAATGAAAATGATAAAAATACAGTGATGTTTCTACTGTGTTGAGGTTTTATTGTGTCCATTCTCCAACATTTTCACTTGAAATGGAAACGGGAATGTGTGCGGGATGCCTAGCACCACTCCTAATAATATATGTATTGAGAGAGGCCAGCTAGCTAATGTTTAGCAAGAATAGTCTTGGTCGTTATTAAGTTAAGCTTAACCATTGTATAATGTACATATAAATAAACAATAAAACATCAAGGACTCTCTCGTTTTGTGAGAGCCTCTTCTATCCTTTTACAATCTAAATTAACTCTTTTCTTCTAAATTTCATACGTGAATTTTTCAATGTTATCTTACTGAAACTTGTTACGTGGAAGTGACGTACGACACACTGGCCAAAAATCTTTTATGATGAGAAATGCATCAATTTGTTCATAATCATAGCTTCTTCTTTTTTTTCAATTTTTTTTTCTTTTTTTGGACTCATAGCATTAATCATATTTTAGTTTAGTGTGCATGTCTTTTCATTGTTTTGCCTTAATGTATTAGAAAGTCACTAGACCAGAAATTGCTTATAAATATATTGCTTGTGAGGCAACACAAATTATTTAACATATTCAGAATGAAGATACATGCATCTCTCTCTTGTGAAGGGCAGTATTGTCCAAAACAATTCATTCTTAACAAGAAGGCAGTTTGGGCTTCAGAGTTTTTTATTAACATTTCTTAAATAATTTTATTACTTACTAGGCCACAAATCCTTTCAATCCATAAATCCTTTTAATTGAAGATTTTTTTTTCTTGAAGAGTAATCTATAGAAAGCCCACTCGAACCCATAAGCTATATTAAGGAATTAGCCCAATCCTTTCCTTTAAAACTTTCCAATATTGATGAAAGCATGATTTGATTCAAAGTATTAATAAAATCATCAAAAGACTTTATTAGACCTATTGATCTAGTAGAGTGTATTCCCACATTCAGGGAAGAGATTTCGGATTCGATCACATGAAGATGTATAATACCCATTTGTTAAAATTCTAGAGACTTTATTAGCAAATTTTTTGTCGGTATAGACCTCCATCAATGACCGGCCAGTTTTGGATTAATTGGTGGACTAACCCATATTTTGCTTGGCCCAAAACATTAACACAAACTTGCTTTGTGAATTATATTTTCATTGCCCATTTTCATTCCCTCGATCAACAACATGGCAAGAGTTTCGATCTCTTGGGAAAATTATTTTCACTGCTGAAGTATAATTAAGAGATAAAAGCAAAATCTAGATTAAGGTGGTGGTGGGTATCCCCAGAATTCATTTTCATTTTTGTTTTCCATATTTTTTAAACCTTTGATATGACAGTACCAAACTCCCTCTCCCTCTATCTCCGGTCCTCATGAATCATTATCCAAACAAGTTTAGTATGACCAGCATCATTTGTTGCTTTGGTCTTTATGATACCCAAACCATATATCCCTTCTACAACTTTGTTACAAAAATTATTGTTCAAAATTATTTTCAACCTAGCTTTCTACATCAGTTCAAGCATTCAAAAATTACTCGATAAAGAATAAAAATAACAATATAAGTCATATTTTTAAGTCCCCATTTTCATTTTCTCGATCAACAGCATGGCAAGATTTTCTCTTGGGGAAATTATTTTCACTGCTGGGGTATAATTATTCGAGAAAGCAAACTCAGGATTAAAGTGGTGGTGGGCAAAATGTGCTGAACTCATTTTTTGGTGGGAGTAACGAGTAAAAATCATAAGCTTGATAGTAATTGGAACCAAGAAAAGGGTACACTGTGTCAAAATATGCTGCCACTGGTATCTTCACCAAACGGAGCTTACTTTTTTTCTTTTTTCATAAATATGATGAACTCATGCAGTTTTTAAATAAATAAATAAATGATGAACTCATATTTTCTCATGCTTTTGCCAGGGCAATTGATCAAACATCAATCTGTTCCAAGACATGAATTGGCAGCAATAAGTACAAGTTTGAGCAAAGTTGGTTATCATTGACGGATCCCCTAGAAACGCATCAATTGTTTGGGCAGATATTTTGCTTCTAAATTGTAGATTTAAGGATTAGATGTTAGAGTGGGTGAAGAACTCTTTCGCTATTTCACATATAAATTTTGGATGGATAAATGGGCTAATGGTATATGGGGTTGACTGAGTCCTCCAAGATTGTTTTCATTACCAACAAGAAATGGAATGATTGGATCGGATTTGGGATCTTGATTTCAGAAGAAGGCTGTTTGTTTGAGTAGAAGGTGAATTATTTTTAATTTTCTAAAGAAGATTGATTTCATTGGATTTGGGAGCTTGATTTCATAAGAAAGTTGTTTGTTTGGGAAGAAAGTGAATTGGTTAATATTGTAAAGAAGCTTGATCATGTTATGGGCAACTGGCCACTTGAGAACTAATGACCATCTAAATGAGTGATAGATGACAAAAACTACTTGTGACAGACAAGTAAAATCAGCACTATTAATATCAAACTGAAACTTGTAAATTAAGAAGATTTCCATGGTTTTTGTTTATATTTGGGGCTTGCAGCTGCTGCTTCATAGCTTTATTTATACACTAAATCACCCATAGCTATGATCTACATTGTCCTGAATATGTCTTCATTAATTAATCAGTGAGACTTGTGTGACTTAGAAAAGTCTCTTGCATGTGCTTTGATATTTTCTCACTCCTATAAAATTGATGTTAATATATTGAAGATTAGAAATTTTTCATAAAAGCAGTTGTAGAAATAAGAATGTCAATTTACTGTCTCTAATGGCATATAATAAGTGAGACTTATGTGACTTGGAAAAGTCTTCATCAATTAATCAGTGAGACTTATGTAACTTCGAAAAGTCTCTTGCATGTGCTTTGATATTTTCTCACTCCTATAAAATTGATGGAATCAAATGTAGATGGTTTAATTGCACTTAGGTCAAGGTCTTTGCCTCGTCTATTATACGGCAAAAAGATGCATTTTTGTTTTGACTTGGATGTTAACATTTTTGGATTGATTGGATGGAATCAAATGCATGTAGAAGGTGCATGCATGTGCACTGTCCTGACCAGATCAAGGATACATTTTTGGATTGATTGGATGTTGACACAAGTGGCTCACAGGAAACTAGCTTGTGAGGATAAGTACTGATGGATTTTTCGCCGAGGTCTTCTATACATGAGTTTTTCAATGTTATCTTACTGAAACTTATAACGTGGAATTGACGGGCAAGTTCACTGGCCTAATCACAAGCATATATTCCCATTTTTAGGGTAGAGTTTTTACAAATGAAAATATGGAAATGTATTGATCAATATTCATTTGTTAAAAATAAGAGGCCGAGATTATGGTGAGGATAGATTTAGTACTTTTGATTAGAAAACGATGGAGCCTAGGTCACCTAAAACTAATTGGATTTGGTCTAGCACCATGTGAGTAAAGATTCAAGGCTGCGTCATGGGGTCACCCAAATGTTTTTCTGTTCCACATTTAATATAAATATCCGAATGATCTTATCTTGTATTCAAACAAACACAAAACAAAAAAACAAAACAAAACAAAAAAAACAAAAAAAAACAAAAGGAAAAATCATGATTTTGTTTTGTTTTTAATGTGATGATTCATAATCATAGCTTTTTTAAAAAAAAAAAAAATTAATAGTAATCGTACTGAGTCACGATCTAGCCTCTCCAATTTACATGTCTTTGCTGTATCCTGCAATTTAGAGAAAAATTTAATTAGGAAAAGTTGACATTTTCTAATTGAACTCAATCAACCTTTAGTTTTTTTTTTTTTTTTTTTTTTTTTTGAAAGGGAATTTACGGTAATGGACCTGTGTATTTGAAAAATTATGTTAATGGATCCGTCTTAACAATATTTACATTAGTAGACTTATCACTATTTTTTGGGACAAAAATACCCTCCTAATGGTAAAAAAATTTTGAAATTTATTCGGATTTTCTACATAATCCCCACCATAACATATAATCCCCAAAGACTACGTATAATCCACAATCACCACATTAGCAAATATCTCAATATTAATACATAATTCTCAATCCCCAATTGTGTAAATAACCCCTAGGTTTACAAATAATCCCCAATAGGTGCTTTTATGAGTTAAATCGGCTGACTTTAATATTACATCAATATATCTAAGTCAAATCGATTGACTTTAATGTCACATCAATATAATTAAATTATAAAAAATATTTGATGTAATGTGTATTTAATGCTTTGTCTTTAGGGTGGGGATTGGGGATTATTCAGTAAGTTGGGATTCTTTGTTACTTTGGGGGTTGGGGATTATATTTTATTATGGGGATTATGTACTAATATTGAGATTGGGGATTTTTTGTATTTATCAGGGATATGTTAGCTTAATTGAAAATTTTGAACGTTAAAATAGCATTTTCGTGAATACTTATGATATTAAAGAGTATTTTTGTCATTTGAGGTCCATGAATGTAAATATTGTTAAGATGGGTCCATTTACGTAATAAATTAAACACACAGGTCCATTTCCGTAAAATGCCCTATTTGAAATTAAGGTTAGAAAGTGATGGAGTCATGGAGCTTGATTCTTGCTGTCTTTCTATGATTATTTTTAAAATGGATTTTTTTTCTTTTTATCAAACCTATATATACTCCAAGTCACCATAATATTAACAAATCTATATAGACACGTTATCTTTAAAATGAGTTCAATATATTGTGGTCAAGGTCTTTGCCTCATCTATACGGCAAAAAGATGTATATTTGGGATGATTTGGATGTTAACATAAGAGGCTGACTAGAAATTTATCACAAAATTAAGTACTTAATTGCATGTAGAAATAAGAAATCATGTATACTCATAATGGAAAAATGTTGGGAATCCTGCATAAGACATCAATTACAATCCCTAATATCACGTTATATATAAAAGGAAATTTTACGGCAATGGACCCAGATTTTTAAAATATTACGTCAATGGACCCAAATTTTCAATATTTACGTCAATGGAACTATGAGTATTTTTTGGATGAAAATACCCTCCTAAAGGTCAAAAAAATTGAAAATTATTCAAATTTTGTTCATAATCCCCACCATAACATGTAATCCCCAAATATTATATATAATCCACAATCACCACATTAACAAATAATCTTCATATCAATACATAATCCCTAATCCCCAACTATGTAAAGAATCGAATCTCCAGCTTTACTATAATCCACAATCCCCATTCGGTCATTATTTTACTTTTATGAGTCAAATTGGTTGACTTTAATATCACTTCAATATTTTTTAACGATAAATGTTTGATGGGATGTGTATTTAATGCATTTTCTTTGGTGGGGATTGGGGATTCTTTGCTAACTCGGTATTCTTTTTTACATGGGGGATTGAGGATTTTATGTTCTAATGGGGATTATGTACTAATTTTATTAGTAAACTTGTGAGAAATTTGACCATTAAAATGGTATTTCCGTGAGTATATTAGGATATTAAGGGTATTTTCATCTACTCAGGTCCATTGATGTAAACATTGGAAACCCGGGTCCATTGATGTAATAGTTTAAACACCCGAGTCCATTGCCATAAAATGCCTTGTATAAAATTATTCGGAAGACTTGGGACTTGAAAGAAGTATCCTGGGCTTTCATATTTTCTCCCTCCCATTTAGTTGATGGATGAAAAATGAGGACAGTTTGCACAGTCCTGGATCATGGTCTTTGACTCCTCTGTAGAAAAAAATGATACATTTTTGGATTGATTGAATGTTGACACAAGTAGCTGACATGAAACTTGAGAGCATAAGTTTAGGGAAGAGATAAAGACGGCAGGTTTATTGGCCTAGTGATAGGTATTCCCATTTTTAGGGAAGAGCATGAGCATATAGAAATGCATTGATATTCATGCATTTGTTAATATTAAGAGCCTGAGATTATGGGTAAGGATAGATTTCTATCTATTGAAAAAGTAAATAAATAAAAAAAGAACTGACGCCACACATACTGTGATCCAATTGCACTGCTCAACTAATGTTTTGCGCATATCTCTATCTATTCATGAGATTGTACATATACATAAGCAACAAGACAAATGTCATGATAGAGCATTACATTAATATAACATGGGTGTGGTTATTGTAATCTCCCAATAGGTTAAGCAAACCCTATGAAAAAACACTTATCCTCCCATATATGATTGGAGTATGCGTGGGTCCTATGTCTTGATCCAGTCATGAAATTTTAGTAAGAAAATTTTTGCTGCAGTTAATTTTAGTAATTAAGAAAATTTTGATATGTGAAGACATGGTTTGAACAAAATTTTAAAGAAAATTTGTGAAAATATAATTTTTCAAAAGCGAATTTAATTAGAAAAAACTAATACAGATGGGCCCTTAATTAAAAACTGATAATTGAGAGCATAGGACACTTTTTTGAGTCTGATTAATAGAGAAGTGGAAGACATGTTAAGAAGTAATTTAGAAGAACATCATTACAAGGATAGAGATTAGAAAGTGATGGAAGTTGGAGAACACGCATGGAGACTTGACCCGGCCCATGAGACCACCCAAATCTTAGCTTTGGTATCATGTGAGAAGCCAAGATGGGATACAATAACTTAAGTTACGAAACGGAGGATCTCTAGAATTTACTAATCAAGCTTGAGTGGTGTGAAAAACCAATGTAGGCAAGTCTTACATATAGAAAGATCAATAAGATTTAAGAAAATTGAGATGGAATAAGTAGCCCAAATTAATATTGGAGAATGGGAAGAGTTATATGCATTCGTACATATGCTGTCACTTTTGAGATAGATAGCGAAAAACATTATCTATATATTATATAATATATAGAGCAGTCCATCCTACGTGGCGCTCTCCCTGCTCTTCCCTCCTCCATTCTCTTCTTCCCTTAATTCACTCTATTTTCTTCTTTCTAATTGGTTAATTTGATTTGATTTGATTTTATCGTAATCTCATATCCATTCTCTTCTCCCCTTAATTCACTCTATATAAAGAGTAGAATGCTGATGTGGCGGTCTTCAAATTTTTTTCCTACTCCCTTCTCTTCTTAATTTACTCTCTTTCCTCATTCCTATTGGTTCGAGCCCTACTTCAAAGTGATATGGCATTATTTCATTGGTCCAACTAATTAATTGAAGTTTAGATTTTCAAGATTCTTTATTGATGTAAGTCTCATTTAAGTTTCTTTTTTCTTTCCATAATTAATTCTTTTCTTTTTTATTTATTGTGGATCTCATCTACTCCTCTTCTCTCTCTTTTTAATCATTTTTTATTTAAAAAGTTTATTCCAGTTTACTTTTTACTTTCTTTGTGTTATTTTAAAATTTTTATTTTTTTTAATAATACATCCAAATTAATTTTCTTTACTTTCTTTTAAAATTTTAATCATTCTTATGTATTACGATATATACTGTAATCCTATAAATTTAATTATGATCAAACGGTCAAGATCATATCACAAAAATATATTTTATATAATTATAATTAATTAGATAAAATTTTATTGAAAAGTCTAGCGCAATGCACAGGTTTGCACTCGTATTATATAAAGAGCAGTACGCTAATGTGGTGGCCCTAGAATTCTTTAATTCCCTACTTCATTCTCTCATCTTCTTAATTCCCTTAAAAATGATTTGACATTATATCAATGATCCAACTAATTAATTGAAGTTTAGATTTTTAAGATTCTTTATTGGTGTGGGTCCAATTTAAGTTCCTTTCTCTTTCTATAATTAATATTTCTTTTTCTTTTTTTATTTATCGAGGATCTCATCTATTTCTCCCCTCTTTCTTCTTAATTATATTTTATTTTTTATTTAAAAAATTAATCCCGATGTAATTTTTACCTTTTTTGTGTTATTTTAAAATTTTTATTTTTGTAATAATACATCCAAATTAATTTTTTTTTCAATTTCTTTAATATTTTTAATCATTCTTATATATTAAAATATATACTTTAACCCTAAAAGTTTAATTAGGATCAAATGGTCAACGTCATATTATCAAAATATATTTTATATATTTATAATTATTTAGATAAATTTTTTTTATAAGTCCCGCGGATTGCATAGGTTTGTGCTCGTGTGTGTGTGTATATATATATATGCGCGGGTTTGGGCTCGTGTATATACGCAATGTGCGGGATTTATCAATAATATGTTAAACGTTTGATCTTAATTAAATTTATAGAATTAGAGTGTATATATACACGAGCGCAAACTCGCGCAATGTGCGAGATTTATCAATAATATGTTGATCGTTTAATCTTAATTAAATTTATAGAATTAGAGTATATATTTTAATACATAAGAATTGAATGATTAAAACTATTAAACGGATTGAAGTTAATTTAGATATATTATTTAAAAACAAAAAATTTCAAAATACTACAAAGAAAGTAAAAATTAAAGTGGAATCAATTGTCTAAAGAGCAATACCCTGATGTACGTGGGAGTCGTAAAATTCTTTCCCTCCTTCATTCTTTTTTCTCTTTAATTCACTCTCCTTCATCCTTGTTGATTTTGGCCTTACTTTAAAATGATATGACATTATATCATTGGTCCAACTAATTAATTGAAGTTTAGATTTTTAAGATTCTTTATTAATATGGGTCCCATTAAGTTTTCTTTCTCTTTCTATAATTAATTTTTATTTATTTATTGTGGGTCTCATCTACTTCTGATCCCCTCTTTCTTCTTAATTATTTTTTATATTTTATTTAAAAAATTGATTCTAGTTTATATTTTACTTTCTTGATTTGTGTTATTTTAAAATTTTTATTTTCTTAATAATACATCCAAATTAATTTTTTTTTCAATTTTTTTAACATTTTTAATCATTCTTATGTATTAAGATATATACTGTAATCTTGTAAATTTAATTACAATCAAACTATCAAGATCATATGATCAAAATATATTTTATATAATTATAATTAATAAAATTTTATATAATTATATAATTATATTTTATATCAATAAAATTTTATTGATAAGTCCCACGCATTGCGTGGGTTTGCGCTCGTTTATATATATATAAATTTTGTTTTTATTAATTGCATGAAAATGAAGAGTCCTTCATATATACTACAGCCTCATATTCCTGCTTCTCGTTAGCTTCTTAACAAATTAAATTTATTTGTTCTGTGGTGTTGGTCCCACACATTAATACATCCCTGTGCCATTAACAGCATCTAATTTTGATCTATCTACAAAAGCCATATGATCACATATATACCCACTTAAAACATATGATCACAAATTACCTTTATTTCTTAACTGTACTCTGTTGTTTTTTTTTTTTTTTGGGTCAAAGTGTCAAACTGTCTTTTGCACTGCACCCACTGAGTACAGTGTAATCTTTTTAATTGAAGGCTACGGTTTCGTGCCATGGGACATCTGGTTCAACGATAGTGCAGATTCATGGTGCAGCCAGTGGTGCAACAACTTTGATACTAAGGATTTATTTTTATTTTTATTTTTTGGTTCAACGGTCGGATGTCCAAGCCAGCTTGCGCGCACCTCAACTAAATTTCTTTCTGGCGATTTTAAGGGCGCACTCCCCCACATTGGTATGGTTCATTCAAGAATTAATTCCTAGAGTGCTCCCCAAGGGAATCGAACCCTGGTTGATAAGATAGAGAGGCTCTCCTCCTACTAACTGGACTAACTAGCTCCCTTGGATATACTAAGGATATTTATAATGGGGACATGAGGTACTAGCTATAATATATAGTGAAATGGTTCAGGGTTAATTTAATCCACAACGTGGACGGAGGGAAGGTGACAGTTTTCATCGATGGTGTTAAAAAATTTCAGGCCAAGGATCAGGACCAGGCGACTTGTACTAATATAAGCTACTACATGGAATCAATGTGGAGACTGGAGAGACATCAAAATATACAAAAAGTGATGGTGATTGAGGACTTAAGATTAATAAAATTTAATTAGCTTGTGGGGTGGTAATTAACTGTAAAGATATTACAGTTCACTTTCTTATTAGCTTTGTATTCTGTTTGGTGAAAATTAAAGGAAGACAGATTCTAGTTTGTAATTAGAGAGAATTGAAGCATGCCACTACGGTGTTGAGAAAATAAATCAAGACAAGACAATCAAGTTAAGAAAGAGATTATGATAATAACATGAAAATAAATCGTAAAAAAGTCAATGATGAGAGCATATCAAGGAAAGAGACTAAGAGATCGAATATAAAAATAAATTGAAGAGAAAGTATATTTTGGAGAAAATTAAAGAATTCAATTTGTTTTTATTTCCTTTTTTATGCATTTATTTCACTCTTTTTTTTTTTTATGCACCTTTTATTTCATTTTTTAATGCGTAATTTAATATGTGCCCTTAGAGTACATGTTAATATAACCCATTTAATAATTTACAAGATGCTAGAGGTTGAACATCTCAATCCCATGGAAAATTGAATTATTTTCCAATCAAAGGCGGATGCATGGAACAAAATTTATCGAATAATATAAAATTAATATGGAACATGAGCTTTGGCTTAGTGGTTCATATCTCTCCCTTTATGGGATGAAGTTTTGTGTTTCATTCCTCATGAATGGAATTCTTGTCCCATTGGTTGTCCCTTCCCCATTAACAACTAATTAATAACTCTACTGATGTATATAAAAATTCCAGAGGCAAGTCCAGTGTCCAAAATTTCAAAATAGAAATCTTCCCACTCTCTCTCTCTAACACAAACACATACACAGAGAAGGCATTTTGATTTTGCAGACCACTCAATGGCTATGGTGTCTACAGGTTCAATTTGTTGGACACCGTTGGCATGAGATTTGATTTCAGGAAGCAAAAGTTTCACTTCTCTGCTGATGGCTTGTTGCATAAAGAATAATAGATGTGATTCAAACTATATCAGTAGACAAAGATTGCACTATTACCAGAGCCTACAATCCATGCATGGGCTGTGCTAATTCCTTCATAAACCAATTTCTCTAAAGGGCACTTATATATGGATGTGTTTCTTTGAATATATATGATTAGGTAAGGACATCCTCATCCATCTTATCATTAGTTCACCTCCACTGAAAGCCATAGGATAGCTATTTTGAAAAACCGACTAGGTGTTGGCTAAGATTATCTTCTTATGAATGTCATGTTAGCCAAAAATTACTATGATTCAACAATCGATTTTCAAAATACAAACCGTGAAAATTGTGACTTTATCTACCACCAGATGCTGTCATAGTTATTGTTTTTTAATAGTCAGTATTTTAAAAACTGATCGTTGGATCGCTATAATTTTTAATTTGTAGACATGACATGAATTAGAAGATTATATAATCTAATAGTCAATTTTTCATAATACCTATCTCAGTGTGAAAGTGGATTAGCAATTAGATAGGTAACGTCGTCCTTACAAGATCGCGATTGGTTGTTTATTTTAGTTGTCCAAAATTTTATACAATGGGGTCTAAATCTTTTTTGTCTATTTGTTATGTTATAAAGATTCTTGAACCTAATAATATAAATAAATTTTCTAAAATTTTATATTCTTGAACCTAATCTTTTTTGAAGTTGTTGGATGGTGTTGATGGATCAGGAAGTTGCTTTTTTCTGAATAGGAGTATGTCCTAATGTTGTTGGCTCAAATCATTTCTTGTTGAGGTAGTTTGGTTGTCTGTTTTTGATAGTGTGTTTTGTCTACTGAGTATATTTTAGGACCCCGCCTTATAAACACAACACACACTAGATTCCTTGCACTGAACTTTAAACAACCTACAAAAGATCAATGACCATTGGTGCAAAGGGTAACATCAAGTTCAGCCAAAAAAAAATCACCGCCTGATAGTGTCAGAAATGATCTTATCGGCACATGTCAACTTTCGCAAAAGTCAACATGAAATTCATAGGTGATTGTGTGATGCATATTTTGAAAAACTAACCGTTGGATTAGATACTATGCATATGTATGTCAAGCATGCCAAAAATCACAGTGATTCAACGGTCGGTTTCTCAAATATGTCACTGAGAAAAACTATGACAGTTTTCAGCGGTCAAAATTTTTCAGTCTGTATTTTGAGATGCCTACATTGGATCACTGTGATTTTTGGCAAATGTAACATCCATAACAAGGATATCTAATCCAACGGTCAGTTTTTCAAAATATGCATCTCTCAATTCCCTATAAACTTCATGTTATCTTTCACAAAAGTAAGCATATACTTACTAAAATAGGACTCTTGACAGAGTAATACGATTAATTAAGCTGTCCTATAATTTTCCTTGCAAACTGCTGTCACATGACATTAGGAATAATCAAACATAAAAAGAGCACAAATTGGCCGTAATGCCACATCAATTGGACAGGAAAAAAAAAAAACATTCATATATAAGTCCAATGAATGGAACTATAAAGAGGCAGCAATCTCTGGGAGTAGCAAAGCCACTGCAAATTCTACATTTGCATCTTATGTCCCAAGAAAGGTATATTCACAACTCCAATCTATTTGGCAAACCCAAAAAGCAATTCAATCTAGGTTTATGCCTCATGATAGCTCCAATTTTGAATTCTTATAGACATCACTATAATAAACCTATAAAGCATAAACTTTAAAAGGTAAGTACAATAGTTTTTTTATTCATACTTGAATATTGATGGTTATTAATGTTCAAAAGCTAATGTTTAAATTCATATTTAGGATGATTCTAATTGGATAGAAGTCTTATTTATGTCTTAAAATTCTATGCTAATTTATTCACATTTAGGATGATTCAACGGTTGGTTTCTTAGACATGTCACCGAGAAAAATTTTAGGGATTCAACTGATGATATATATGTACCTTAATAGAATTGAATGGTGAAAAAAAAATTTATATAACCGACCCCATATAATTAGGATTAAGGCTTAATTACTTGAATTAAGTTCAGTTCCAAAAAATCATTAACAAGAACTAAACAAAATTCCATGGGTGTCCAGATTGCTGCAGATAAGCACATGAGGGGCAGTGACAAGGTTAAGTTAATTGCTAAATGGAAGAGTAGTTATTCATTTGGTGATCACTTTTGGATTTAAAAATTGATTTTTTCTAAAGCTTCTTCCCCTAGCTTATGTTGTTATAATTACTTCTAGTATGAAAATTTTGATATATGATAAGATGGTTTGAATGCAACTCTAAAAAGAGATGAGAGATGTGAAGAGATAGTTCTCCAAAAGTGTTTTTAGGCAAAGTTGATCCAAGCGGGGCTAAAAACGGGTCCCATATCAGGTACGGCCACAGTTCAATGAGTTTTACCTAACAAAATTAGATCAAATATCGATCCAAATCAAATGATGACAGCCAGGAAAAGCCATGAACTAAATGTGAAAAACCAAATTTAATTCTTTAGAAATATACCCAGAGTTTGTCAGTCTATATATTTATCACAAACGATGACAGGAGAAGCCTAATATTGTTACAGAAGCCGTAAGAGAAATCTACACTGCTATGTAAATTTTATTATCAGGCAAACCCACCCAAAAAAACCCCACCCATATAGGAGAACCCATGAATGAAATGAATGAAATGTTGAA
>JAESVK010000165.1:654040-677834 GCA_017140935.1 Hamamelis virginiana
CAAAAAAAAAGAAAAAAGAAAAAAAAAGAGGATATTTATACAATACTACGGACCGCAAGGCAGACAGCACCATTTCTCAATTTGTAGAAAGAACCACTGCATAGGGTTTGGGTGTTCGTCTTCATCAATAGATGCAGTAGTAACTGGTAGCTCTGGAGGTAAATGCCGGTGAAATGCATCAACTGCAGCCGCAACACCATCTTCATTCTCAATTAACTTTGCTAATTCTATTACTAGAGATTTCACCTGGGAGAGTTGAAGTCTCATCAAGAAAAAAAATCATGTCTCTCCATATCCATTTAGCATATGCAGAGTAACCATGTGACTTCAGACTTAATGGAAAACTCAACTACTTGATAACAAATTGACATAAGCAAACATGATGAGAAAATGTGTGTTATTAAGGGGGCATAAACCAGAAAAAAGAAATAATGATAATTAAAAAAAAAAAAGAAGATGAAATATATTCATCAAGTGGCTTTGCTCATCCCAGTTTTGCATATTGTGTGAATGTCCTTGTTTGCATTTGTTCCTATGTTCTAAAAACCCAGAGTCTTTCAAACTCAAATTCAACATCACTTCCGAATTGCCCTTAAGTTTGTTCACCTCCAATTCAAAATAATGAAAAATCCTAAGTTCTCAATGCAGTTAAATGTGCTTGAAAGTACACATACACGTGTCTGTAGAGACCCATTTTGCCAACTTGATTTATCCAAACTTGCTAGCTCTAAAAAATAAATAAGAGAGACAGAGAGAGAGAGAGAGAGAGAGAGAGAGAGAGAGAGACGAGCCTTGGGGGGGAAGGTAACTTGAAGAGAAACACATTTAAGAAAAATGATTTGAAACCAAATCCACTTCCAAACAACCCAACATGTTTAGGGTTAAAAGTGAGGTAGGAAACAGCCACATGATAGTGCAAATTCTCCAACTTATATCTTTACCAGTGGTGGACTGCACACTGCAATATAAGTTTTGGTTAACAATTGAGTTTATTTCTTCAGGAGGTACATATGCATTGTATGTCAGCACTCTGAAGTGACTCATTTTGCTGAGTAAATTTATCAAACCCTTCGACTTACAATTGGAGGAGAGGAAAACCCTTAATTGAAGATCATAAATGTGTTGGGTAAAAAGGAAAAGAACAGAAAAGATTTGGAATCTAATCCAATTCCAAACAAGCCAATATGGTTGGGGCAAAATGTAAGGTACAAAACAGCTAAATGATGTTCCATCTTCTTCAGATTTAAATCTCTACCAGTGGTGAGCACATGACATTCCTCTCTCTCTCTCTCTCCCCTAAAAGTTCGAGGGCATCTTGAGAATGCAGCTTCAGAGAAAAACAGCTTCTAGTTGAACTCATAGTGAAATACAGACAAAATACTTTTGCGCACTTTTGGATGATATGAAGCAATTTATACGTTGGAAGTGATTTTGTAAAAAACCAGGTATTACTCACATTTTGTGAAGTTAAATGGGAATATTTTGGAGGTAGCAAGAAAGTTATTCATTTAAAATACATAACACTGCAATCATTAGTTTCAATCTTTCACGGCCAATTCCTGAAAGCCCCTGTGAATGTAATGATTGAACAAGCAGATTGAATTTGCTGCAAGTACAATCTTCCAGTGCATGTTGGGTTGCTACACTAGGGGTTGAGAACTGTTCATAAGCAGAGGGTGGTCCAAAACAAGCTAACACCTGAAACAAGCTAATAAAACTCATTTTAATGGACATCAGATGTCATTTTCACCCAAATATGTTTCCAAACACAACCTTATGCAGGACAGCGTTGATGGCCTCAGGATATAAGCTGTTTTGCAAATGAAGGTGGCGAGAATTTCAGAAGGGTAATGAATGAAAAATACTAGGTTCAGATGGATTCAAATTGAAGAATAATGAGAGGATGGAACTAGAGGATTTAGTGAGAGGAAAAGAAAGTTTTTGAAGAACAATAGTGCAGTGGAAAAAGAGGAGCGCACAAGAGAGAGAGAGAGAGAGAGAGAGAGAGAGGTAACTCTTGAATAAACTCAACTTCAATTCAATCCATAGTTACTTCTCTACAAAGCAGTTAGGTTACTTCTCAAAGAAGCATTTAGCTGCTATGTTACATAGACTCTTCACTTCACCCTAAAGTAACCACACCCGATAATTGGACAAGCATAAGGGTACTCCTACCAAATACTTCAAAATAGTGAAAAAACTTCGGAAAATAAATGAATCCGACACTGGGATACGTACCCGCACCAAACACTTGTACCCTATTCCGTGTAACATAGATCTAGCTTACCTAAGCTTCAAGTTACACTGTCATGAAGTAATATGGATGGTTACTTGAATACTAAGGAAATTTAAACCAATAATACATCTAATTTATCACGAGTAAATAAACTAACAAAATTCCAAATCACCTTATTATGCTGAAGTTGAATTTTCTCTATTGATTGTTGAAAGTAGACTATTCAGGTTGGTGGGGCTAAGATTTCATTCACACTCTTCCTTGGCCCTGGCTTCCAAAGAGGGTACTTCTCTAACCAAGTTACTGCTACTGTATCACACCCTAAGTTGAGTAATATTACTTCTACATCAACCAATGCAACTTCTATGTCCATCAATTGACATTAATTGAATGGATGGTATATAACTATATATATGGTTGAAGATAGAAATTACAGCTATAAGTTGTCATTTCAAAGAGAATCGGAATGATGAATTTGCAAGGGACTTGAGAAATTAAAATTGCCTGATTATTCTACGTAGTATGTTTAATTATAATTACTGTTACACTGATCAATTAATATATTGAGAAGATAAATAAAGGATGGTGTTATGAAATAACTCTGTGAATTGGGGCATCCATAGACATTAAAAATTACCTCAGGCTGTAGCATGAATCTTATAGCATTTGAAAGGCTTTCAATGCTGAGCTGAGATATAGGTATTGGAGCAGGACCCAGTCCTCTTTGATGTATTCTATCACCCCAGAAAAACTGATCTCCAAAGAATGGCACTATGGTTGTTGGACACTGCAATTTATCATTTAATGCCACAGAAGACCAATGTGTCAAAAGTGAAGCTAATTGTAACTAAAGATCAAATCACATTGTTTGAAAAGGATCACAAACAAAATCACTTATGTCATTCCCCCACTATAAGTCAATACCTTTCTACCCATTCACACAAGTAGTTTCCAAAACCTTAAAAGGCACAAATCTTAAACACATTGGAACAATCACAAGAGTTCATTTTGCAAGTAATCACGATCACTAAAATAATACCAATACTTAGAAAGAATATTACCCCAGCTCTTAATCCTGTAGCTGTAGTTCCTGCACCGCCATGGTGAACCTGCATATTTATAACATGACAGGCCCAGTTAATGGTCTGTTTTACAGACAGAAGCTACAATATTCAACAAAAATGTGTATCAGTAAATCATTCCCTATAGTCTTGCTCTATTATTTGATTCAGATGATGCAATTACAGTTCTCTAAGTGATAATCATCTATAAGTCATCCAGGATTTTTTTTTTCTTTGCATGATGAAAGTAATTACTTTATCATGCATCCCACCGTTTTTTTTTTTCTTCATTAAAAAAGGCATAATGAAGTTGTTCTTTGCACATTTTCTGGCGTAGATAAATGTGGACTCTTATGAAGGGTCCAAGGAGGCGCCGAACACAAATGTGCACAGGTGTCATGTCAACAAGTGTTTGACACACTAATAACTTATATGACAGAGTCCGGCAAATCCCAGCAAGGGTATAAAGTTCTGTTTCATTGATATACATTCAAACCTCAATATTCAGATTTACCCATATCCAAGAAAAAACTATAACTTAAGAAAATTAAGACTCACCACGGCCGAACATTGAGGAAACAGCCAATCGTGAGGGCAGTCCTCGAGAAGGAAAACACTGTCAGGAACTTCTGGAACTGTAAAACAAAGACACAATTAAAAGAGAAACTTCTCATAATTGAAAATTGCGTGCTCATAATGTAAAAATATGTAAATGTAAACAAAACCATTCATTTTTGCTTTGAATAATGTACAAGGCATAATGGAAAAGGTTTTTATATCAAATTTGATGGAGCCTCAAAACATGAACACTTCTACCTGAATTTTGAAAAGATCTTCAACTGAAAAAGAAATTCTCAATAAAACCTCAGAACCCAAAATTTTATAAAAATAATCATGTACAAAATGGCAGTTTCTGTTTTGAAAAATATTAAACCGTACAGAGGTAAATACATGTAATAAAATTGCTTAGATGCCTCTTTTAGTTATCATGCCTTGATTTTAAGCATAGTTTACAGCCTCTTATGAAGTCTAATGCTAAAAGAACAAAAGGAAGATATTTTCAGTAGTGAATAGCAATGTAGTCAACTGGTCTTGTATTGCCAAAGGCACAAAACAACACACATCAAATGAGATGCTATTTCTAAGAATATGTTCTTTCACCAAGCAATAAGAATTTGAGAATATCAACTACCAATAAGAAGCACTACAGCATAAAACCAAAGGAAGATACTTACGGATCCCAAGATCTCCCCAACCTCGGTCAATTATACCCCTTTGTCCTGTATCTTTCAATGCCTCCAATATAATATCTGTAGTTTTCTTGGGATCATCTAGAGGCTTAATAAGCAAAAAAATAATATTTTCAATTATATTCTTTCCCAACACTTTCAGTAGGAAAATCACACACTATCTGTCATTAATATGAATCATGAAATAGAACAAAAAAGTTCACAGAAAAACCAATTTGATGTTAAGAATGTATCAAAATAAATAGGGAACCCCATCTGACACAACAGATATAAATCCACTGATTCACTGATGGTGCAAACTTATCTCCCTCATTGAAAAATAAACTATGGACTCCATTATGTACAGAATTTATTGGACGATTCACTATCTACAATTCGAAGAAAAGGCAGAGAGATATTTGATAGAAGAAATTCAAGATCTTAGACATCCAAATGTTGTAAGATAGACTTACTTTGATGAGTAGCACTCTCTGCAGCTTTCCTATCTATTTCATGTTTCTTTTCACAATACTGTTTCAGTGGCAAATAGATTGGAAAAGCTTACGAGGGATCTCTCGTGAGCTAGTTCAAGAGAAGAATTTAAATTTCATATTGAGGATTGGGATTCAGTATGCATGCCTAAGGAAAGTAGTGGACTAGGCTTAAGATCTCTCATGACAATGAATTAAGCTCTTTTGGGGAACTAACTTTGGATACTTGGCTTGGAAAGGGAGAGTCTATGTCAAATTAGATGTATGGAAATGAAGTTAAGAGATTGGAGATCAAAAAAGGTGAGGGGACTTTAGTGGAATGGTGGAAGGGTTTAATTTTGGAAGGACATTTCTTGTGGCAATGTTCCTCTTCAAGAAGAATTCCTCGATTTGTATTTGAATGCTTTAGATGAGGATACTTTAGTGGCAAATTGTGTAATTTGGTCGAATGAGATTATGCATTGGGACCCACTATTCATGAGAAATTTCCATGATTCGGACTTGGAGGAGGTGTTGGGTTTCTTTGGAAAGCATTATGATATAGTCTTATTATATGGGTAGGATTCTTTAGTGTGGAAAAAGTCTACTAATGGAATGTTTTCATTAAGTTCTTTTTACGACTTGGGTGGTTTTGGAAATGGAAGTTTTCCGGTGAAATGGGTATGGGGCTCTTGTGTACCAACTAAAGTTGCTTTTTGGAATGGACAGCCTTTATAAACAAATGTTTTACTATTGATCATTTAATTAGTAGGGGCTGAATGTTTCCATATTGGTGTTGTGTGCGCAAAAAAAATGAGGCATTGGTAGACCATTTATTTCTTCATTGCTCGGTGGCAAAGGAGTTAGGAATGCACTATTTGCTTTGCTAGGTATTTCATAGGTCATGCCAAAGAACATGAAGAACCCTTTTTCACTTGGAAGTTTTAGTGTCATGAACAAGAGCACCAAGTTAATTTGGAAGACAGTTCCTCATTACATCTTTTGGAGTATTTGGAAGGAAAGATATAAAAAAAATAAAAATAAAAATTTTAAAAATATAAAAAATTTAAAAGAATGAGGAGATGCCTTTGTTGAAGATTAAAGATTTTTTCCTTGAAAGTTTTGGTGCTCCCCTTTTTTAATAGGAGAGAGGCTTTCTTTTTTGGACTTTTTAGACTGTAACTCATTACATTGATATTGTATAGGTATCTTTGTAGTTTTTACCTCTTTTATATACCACGCATGTACTGCATTTCAACCCTTTTTCTTTCAATACAATGTTACCTTCATAAAGCAAAAAAATAAATAAACAGACAGTCTGAAGAAGCCATGATAAAAAATAAACAAAAATAAATCACACTATATCCATATGATTTCCTATAAATGATTTAGTTAATTACTTAATTATTTTTTATCTCCTATTACTGTGCACGAGAGGAAGCAAGCATAAATGAAACCATCAAACCACAAACAATACAATGCTAGACCTTATCCAAGTCTTGATCATTCATAAATGAAAAAGGTTGGACCAATTTAGGATGTAATTCAGCCCAAGGTAATGACCTTATAAATTAAAGATCAAAGGCAGGATGCTAAAAGTAATCTATAGAGAATATAATTTATATGCACTGATTTTGTAAAGGTAAAATATATCAAGTGAAAGGAATTCAGGAAATTGTTCGAATCAATCATCATATGTAGGATGAGAACCCTCTTCTACCATAATAAAGAATCAACCCAATAAATAAAATAAATTCACGTCAAAATGTAAGTGCTATTTCACCCATAGTCCAAGTGAATTACCATACCATGCTCCCAAACCCTATATAAATAGGTTTTGGTCCCTTTTGAATCCATTTAACAAACTCTTCTCGTGGTTGATACTTTGAACCAAGGTTTAAGAAACAATAACCAACAACATCAACTAAGGGGCCCCAATCTGCACAATAGTTAAATGAAAAGTCAATCCTTCCAACAAGTTTGTGACATATGACACACAAACATTTGTGTTTGGGAATATATATATATATAAAAGAACATTTGTGTTTGGGTATCCAAAAAGAAAAAAAGAAGTAAACAGTGAAAAGCTTAGTGAATAAACAGAAAAAACTAAATTCATACTCCAAACAAAAATTTCAAAATTGAGAGTAAGTGGACTTAAAAAACCCAGTTCAGAGCTAACGCATAGCTCAGATGTCCTTCACAAGGAAAGATGTGTAAAGAAATAATACCAGTTCATTAAACTCTCACTTCTTTGATATTCAGGAGTAAAATCACCCAGTATAAAATAACTACGGTTGTAATGCTGTTATTCACAACAAAAAATACAACTCAACTCAACAAAGCCTTAATCCCAATTACATGGGGTCAGATAATTCACAATCAACATCATATTGCTAGATTGTTTAAGCTCAGCAAAACAATATGGCAATGACAAATATAAAAGAGAAAACACGCGCGCACGTGTGACTATATATTCGATATGTAAAGGGTTTAGGTGTAGTCAATATTTAGTATAATTTGTAATTCTAATTATCTATTGCTCCAGCTGGGTGTGTAAAAGAGAAACCATCCCCCATTGCCACATAGTTCAATTATTAAACCCACAAACAAGTTCAGGAAACAAAACGACAGTGGTGATAATAAAAGAGAAAACCCACAAATATGTGTGTGTTTGTGTGGATAACAATTCATGACATTTATTTGTCATTCTAATGATATAATGATCCAGCTGGGCATTTAACAAAAATAAATAAAAAAGACTACTACCCAGTATCTAATAGGAAGCTCTCAGCATGGATATAGTCCCTTATGTTATCACTCTTACTAAATAATAGGGTAGCAGTCTCTTTGGGAGTGAATGAAAATCTTCAAAAAGGCAGGTAGCCTAATTTGACAGTAAGTTAAATAATTAAATCTGTAGGGAAAGTTGTTAAAGGGGTCTGGGTGTTATGAACTTCCATAAACTTCAAGGTGTTGGATTGGAGAGAAGGAATAAAGATTGATAAAGCTTCAATTTGATTAAAGGTTCAAGAAACCAGGGTTAGCAATTGTTGTCTAATGCTTAGCATTTTGCCATTTAATTAGGTGAGGGCGAGGGTATTTCAGAAAAAAATAGTCATTAATTACTAAATTATTTTTCCAGTTTGATTTATTATTATTACTCCGTATTATTATTATTATCATTATTATTGTTTTTATTTTTTTTAAGGATATCAACTGTTAATAGTTATATTTATGTTTTGAAAGCCGTAAGGGCTGAGATAGCACACGACCTTTGTCTTTGTAAAGCTATCATGGTATCAAAGCCGTAAGGGCTGAGATAGCACACAACCTGTCTTCTATTGTTGCCAATGCAAGCTCCACACATTACTTCTCCTCTCCAGTCAAAACAAAATCAAATCTCACATCCAGACGCAATCCTAGCACGAATTGCACCCACTTGTACCCAGTCAAACCTTCACAACCCACCTTGACCGTCTAGCAACCCAGTCAAATCAACCCAGCGATTTCTACTCTCTTCTTCTCTTGCTGTTGCATCATTATAGCACGCCCAAAATAGTCTTCTGTCTCTTCCTCAACTTCGTAGCAATAGCAGGCCGTCCTCTTCAACCCAATCACACCGTCCCAAAACCTTGCAAACTGTCGCACCAAGCCCAAAACTCTAGTTGCATCAAGTGATGCTTCCAGTCAAATCAGACCCAATTGCAGCACCAAACCAAGCCCTCGTTGTAGAACCAACCAGACTTGATTGCACTCCAGCCTATAATTTCTCTTTGTAGAACTTAGCCTCTACAATTTCTCAGCACCACCAGAATACCGTGGGCATCACCTCAGCATTATTTGAATACTTTTGTTGGTACTCTCTCTCTTTCTTAATCCTTTTGATTTATTCTTTTCTCTTGAATAATGACTAATAGTAATTCAGATTCCCTCCAAGCTATCATTGTGAAGTTGATAGGTGAGAATTACACCTATTGGGCCTATGTTATGAAAGGGGCCTATGTTACGAAAAAAAAAAATATTTAGGCAAAAATATGTGGACCTATGCGACTGGAGCTATGCAAATACCTAATGATATTAAGGCTAAAAAATATGCAGAATTGCTTTCAGTGTGGGAAATTAATAATGCCAAAATCATTACTTGGATTAATAATTCAGTTGAGCAATCTATCGGAGTTCAATTGGCTAAATTCTCAACTGCAAAAGAAATTTGGGATCATATGTCTGCGTTTTACGTTCAATCTAATTTTACAAAGAGGAATCAGATGGAACATGACATTCGAATGACTTCCAAGGAGGCAGGAGTATTCTGGAGTTTTATAGTAGGGAAACTGACATTTTAGTACCTTCAACTTTGGGGTAAATACCAATGTGGTCCTTAAACTTCATTTTTGCTCGATTTTTAACAAAATTTTTAAAAGTTGTACCAATGTGGAACATTAACTGACAGAATTAACATTTCATCTATTAAAATTGACAGCTGCTAACTGGGTTGCTGACGGAATTAACATTAACTGACTGGCAATCCAATCAGCAGCCGTCAATTTTAAAACGGGATGTTAATTCCGTCACTTAATGTCCCACATTGGTACAACTTTTAAAAAATTTGGACTGAATCAAGTAAAAGTAAAGTTTAGGGACCACATTGGTATTCACCCCAAAGTTGAAGATACTAAAATGTTATTTTCACTTTATAGTATTATAACTGGACTTTGGGATCGGTTGGCCTTTACTGAACCTAAGGAACTGAATGCAAAATCTGTTTTGAGAGCATTCGAGGACTATACTTCATCGTACTCCTCTTCCGTGAGTTGATTTTATAGTAAATGAGCCGTTAGTAGAATAGATTCAATTCAAAACTACCACAAGTAAGGGGTTGCTTCCTTTGCCCAGTTCATCAGTGTTTACAGTGTCTCACAAGACTCAAAATAGTACTCATACAAACCCCAAGCCAAAAACTGCAATTGATGAATGTAGCTTTCATCACCAAAACGGTCACTTAAAGCAGGCAGGCATCTGGTTCCCATCAGCAGGCATTTGGTTCATCCAGTTCCCGTCAGCCTTGGAAGAAGGATGGTAATAAGCATACAGCCGCTGTTGCACCTTCGGTTAATGATCGGTCTGCTCCCTCTTTGACTTTTGTTGCAGAACAATTACAGAAAATTCTTTCTTCATCACAACCTATGCCGTCTTCTTCTCCTTCAAGTATTTTTCATTCTACTTGGGTACTTAATTCAGGAGCTACACATCATATGACTCATGATTCTTCCATGTTTACTTCTACTGTTTCTCCATCATCTTCTATTATTGCAAAATTTAATGCTTTGCCTTTTAATTAAAGTATAACTTATTCTTCTGCATGATTTCATCTTGTGCATTCTGATGTGTGGGGTTCTGCACTTCTGCCCTATCTCCACTAAAGGGGGATCTCATTATTATGTTTCTCTCACTGATGAATATTCTCAATATTGTTGGGTGTACCTTATGAAACATCAGTCTAAATTTCCTTCTATTTTTGTTGCATTTCATGGTATGATTCATACGCAGTTTTCTATTGTAATTAAATGTTTTCGATGTGACTTGGATTTTCTTAATATGTTGACATCTTATGGCACTATTCAACAGTCTTCGTACACTGACACTCCCCAACAAAATGGTGTTGCCGAGCGCAAACACAGGCATATAATGGAGACTGCTCGTTCTCTTTTACTCTCTACATCTGTCCCTAGCTCATTTTGGGTGAGGCTCTTTTCACTGTTGTTCATCTTATCAATCGCATTCCATTTATCATTACAGCTAGTATTACTCTCTGCATCTGATGGCTCTTTCATTGCTTTTTCTAATGTTGATTGGGCTAGTGATGCATGGATGGTCGATCCACTACAAGGTATTGCATTTTTCTGGGTGATTCTCTCATCTCTTGGTGAAGTAAGAAATAGTCTGTTGTTGCTATGGCGACTAGTATTGCTGGAATAGTTTGGTTGATTGGTTACTTTCTAATCTTGGTGTTTCCTCTCCGACTCCTACGCCTATGTTTTGTGACAGCAAGAGCACTATTCAAATTGCGCATAAATCAGTTTTTCATGACCGGACTAAGCATATTGTGTTTTGGTTAATGCAAATATTCTTTTCTTTGCAAAGCTATCATTAACAAGCAGAGATGAGATCTTTCTATAGATGAAAATCTGGTATGAATAACATAACGCAACAAACTTGTACCAGCTCAAGGAAGAGTATTAGAGATATACTATCCATGCATCCATGCATAGTTGTAATCCATATCAGGAACCAGTATTTTCATCACTATAAATAATCCTGAGGGGAAGAACTATTCTATGGTAGGTAATATAATTATGGGACTTTGACTCACACATTGCAAACAACTATTGATGCCAGATATGAAAGTTCAATTTTAAGCATGGTCCAATGTTAGAGAAGAAGCATGAACAAATGACCAGAATAAGACAACAGAACACATATTGGAGGAGAATATGATCCCCTACACTACCTCACAGTAACTCCCTCAGAGCTAGAAAAGAACAACCATAACAATTAACCATTTCCCCCATAACTATATGCTAATTAAGCAAAAGATTGGAGAACGGAAAAAATCAGTATAACCATGAATCAGATGCTATAAGATAACCAGATAATCATCACAATATTCATTGGCTGGATATTAGGTGATTAACTAACATGCATCTATGCATGATGTCCAAAAAGGCAATTAATGACTATATAATATACTACAATGGAATGAAATAACAAAAGAGCTGTTCAGGGATCATAGAAGAATGGAAAAGTGAAATGAATAAGCATCAACCATATATTGCACTCTTATATAAACAAGACCATCCTTACCATTTGGCTTTGGCACAACATGAGAACTCCACATATAGCCTGTTGGTAGATGAGATATTGATCCACGGTACATACTGAAGTATGCAATAGGAGGAAGCTTCAACTTCCTTTTCCTGAAGTCATTTATGTATCCCCTTACGCCCCACCATATCAGTAAATCCACAACTATATATGAAAGCTGAGTCCAGCAAGAAAAGAATAAGGAACAGATTTGTTAGTGAGATTTGTACAATAGTTCATTCCATAGAAAAGTAAACACAGAAAAAGTTGGCACCCAAACAACAGCATACCCAATAACCAGCAGTTTGAGGTACACGTGCCAATGGGTGAGGAAATTCATAAGTCGGCCTGCCTATTGAAAATATATGTAAGAAGGCATCATCCAAATAAAGTTGTAAGCAAAATAAACCAATGTTTAGAGAACATAATGGGACTTTAAAATCCACAAATACACATTGTTTCTGTTTATTATTTTAGTTCATGAATGCACTTGTTTCTGTTTAGATTTTTAGTTCATGTCGGTATCAAATACCAAGAGCCACATTATCTCTTTGATGTAATGCATGCTTATGCATTAAGCATAAACTGTGATTCAATATTGAATCCACCATAAAAGGAGGAGAATGACCAAAGGCCATCACCCAGCGTCTGTCCCACCAAAGCAGGATCTTGGAAGGGGTGAACAGGATATGGTCCTAACCTTCGATATTGCACAAAGTGGCTGCTCACAAGACTCGAAACCGCGCAGTAGCGCTTGATAGGCTGAGACTTGTACAAGGACCACTTAAAAGAAGGGGATGACAAAACAAGAAAATATCAATATATATCACTTCAAAGAAGTGTCAAACATAATCCTCTAATCCAAATTCCAAAGTTTGGAAAAGATCAAGTACCATCGAAGTGGAAGCTTTTGGTGTTAGCAAAAAAAAAAAAACAACAATTATATGAAAAATATTTGAGGAAAAGAAAAAGGAGAGAATAGTTCAGATCTTTTCCAGTTTAGGAAACTCTCAGGTCAGCATTGTAGATATATGAACAATGTTGTCAACATATTCCTCCTCACCCCCCCCCCGAGGGGGGAAAAAAAAAAAAACAAAACAAAACAAAAAAGATGCATCAAAAAATTAATGACAATATATTAACAGATTGCACAATGTAGCTACATATGATGCAATACATTGCATAAAAATGAATCCCTTCTATATTATGTTAGCATCTCCACTAATATGTGTTATATTGTGACATTTGAGATCATGAAATTAAGCTACAAGTTTATCTGTATGGATGCACTAATCATACGTATAAAAGTTACAGACATTACCAACATGATATTGATGTCGATATGTTTCGATATGCTTACCAACATAATAAGATTTGAATCAGAAAATGCTTATTAATATAAAGACAACAACAATATGTCAAACTTTACAGTATCTCGAATAATTCAACAATTTTTTTTTAATAATGTCAACATATAAATATTTTGATGAATTATTAACTCAATATTGATAGCATCATTTTTTTTAACTTTTAGTTAAAACTTCTTTCTGCAGTTTTTCCTTGAATAAAATACCTAAAATACTTAATAGAATATATTTAAGGAATATATTATCTAACATAACAAGCTACCAAAAAAATTGAAGGACCATTGAGTTAAGAATTCATTATCTAATATATTAAAGAGTTTATTATCTAGTAGAATAAAAAGCCAAAGAAATTTGTAGGCTGTAGATTGTAAAGTAAACGAGATGATCCTGGTCCACATGGAAATAAGGATGAAAGATTTGAGCAACTAGCAACATATGTGGTCTTGACTGGTAGTGGTATTGTGGAGACTTCCCTTGTGTATACATATTGTATTCCATAGTATTTATTTGAATGTTAATGGTAACATTTTTATTTGATAAGCAACAAAAGATTTTAATAAATAAAAAAGATGATTACAAAAGAGGACAAGATGTCCTACAAGAAAGAAGGAAAGAAAAAAAATCAAATGTACATCTTCTTCAGCAATGTTGTTTTTGAACCAAAGTATTAACATCAACATCATCATTCTCTTCCTTGTTTGCAAGTTCAAGATTTGCAACCGTTAAGTTTAATATAAACTTCCCATACATTCAATTTTACAACCTATTTTCAAATCATAAGTAACCCTAATTTTTCAAACTTGCCAAAGTTGGCACTCAATGTCCATATTATGTTATAAGACCGACACATACCAATGCTAATGCAACCTATGTAACAAAGACACTCCAACTCTATCAATTGGGTTTTATTAACATGCGCCCTAAGGGCACATGTTAAGATGCATTAAATGAAGCAAAAAGTGCATGGAAAAATGTGTTTGCACTATTTCTTATGCATTTTCACACTTTTCTATGCACCTGCACATTTTTCCATGCACTTTTTGCTGCATTTATTTAGAGCACATGTTAATAGAACCCGTTTTCTCATATGTTGCCGTGTCAGAAAGTTGACATGTATGCACTTTTCTAGGCACCCAACTGGCTTGCAATTCATTTTTGTTGTTAGTTTACTGTGTTGTAAATCACACCCATGTCATTATCCTAGAAACACAGAAATTGACATTACTTGATGGTTGATAGCAACATATGTTTCCCGCATAAATTACGAAGTCAGCTCTGTTATTGTTAACCTAGTATAAACGTCATCCAAGCCTTAACACATAAAATAAAGAACAAAAAAATGTCATCACTATTTTGGAGAAAGTAGAAACTAGGAAGGTAACTTTATAATATCAAAAACATAAAATAAAAATAAAAGTTAAAAAAACTGTATTTTTCAAGTGACACGGAATGCAGATTAACAAGCAAGTAAAATTCTAATGGAAACTCACGTCCAAGGCATTGTGAAGAATATGTGAAGGGGTACACCAAGAGCTTCAGCAATATGTGCACATCCTGTAACCCAAAGCACATGTTAAAATTCTGAAATGCTATTTGGGAAAAGATATTTTAGATGACAATATAATTCTTTATCGAAAGAGAACAGATAGGAAGTTAAAAATGCAATCATAAGCTCTAACTTGAATTACTAACTAGGCCGCAGTTCATATATCATTTCAACTAGATTTTATAGAATTATATGGAAACTACAGAAAAGTTTCTGCCAACCCTTAGCAATTGAGAATGCAAGCCTTCCTACTTCATTTCATAATTACGTAATGTGTTTTTATCCCATTGCATTTCTTTTCTCATCTTCATTGTACTAATCTCTCCCTCCCGCCCCCCCCCCCCCCACACACGCACACACACAAACTCTAACATATTTTTGATACTCAAAAAATAACAATGTCACGTGTGGATGTGAGCTCGTGAGGATGATTACGCAGAACTGACGTGGTAGGACATAAGAATTTAAGGCCCAGGGTCAAAGGGCATGCGTCAATAACCTTGAGATTTTACCTAAGCTAAAAGACTCAAGCACATATATCTAGGACTAGGTCGCCAACTTTGGTGATCTGGCCCACTCCCCCTCCATCGAGTTGCCCCCATCCCAACGAGGCTGCATACCTCAAGGTAGATGCTCTCCATGAGGATGCCCATTCAAAATGGATGCCCACTGCCATGGAGGACGCTAGGATGCACGGGCTACCACAGCCCCCCTTAGATATGCCCAACACAACAAGCCCAAGCACTTTGAACTCGACTGGGTCGTTGGTAGGACCTAGGGGAACTCGACTTCAAGCTCAGTCTTGGATACAAGAGGGACGAGGTCGTTAGCTATTGACCTCGCCCACTAGGGATGATTTAAAGGGAGTATGGATTGGAGGTTGGAACGAAGGCCAGCTAAGGTAAGGAGGCTTGCCCTTCCCCCTAGTTTGAATGGGAGAGGTTGTTTCCTACCTTAACCTTGTTGAGAGCATGACGAAGATGACAAGTTCCCGAACACGTGGCAAACACTCTATACTTTGTGTATTACAATTATTGACTTATCACATTGGGGGATGTGCATGCATACACACTGTCGCGCGCTCAGACTTGCACCCCTTAGGCAATGGTCCAGTACGACCTAACCTCGGACCTAGGGAGGATTAATCGTGGATCATGTGAATGTGATAGGGTTAGAAATCCCCTCTTATTGGCGAAGTCCTGCACCTCAAACAGAACCTGGCTATCTCCCACATTTTGTTCCCCTGTAAGAAGCATGCTCCAACCATTTTAAGCAAAGGGGACATGGACAAGATATCATCAATAGCTCTACCTACTAAAGTCAACAGTTGTTATCACGCTTGGGTGTTCTCCAACTTATTAAGCTTGGAGCTTACACCCTTAAGGGAAGGGTCAAGGTCGACTCTGATCCCCACACTGTCTTGGCTCTCCCTCGTTAGCTCTCAAGTCGCTTTGTTCTCCTCTCCACCTCACTCTCCTTGCCATCGCATCACCTCGCATGGTAACTTCTAGGTCAACAACTCAACTCATCATACTTACACTTCAAGCACATATGATCTTTTACCAAACATAAAGAACATTTGTCACAATAGAGAAACAAAAGCTATAAATAAAGAAACAATATTCATGGTTCCCCTCTTCTAAGTCACAAATCTACACACTGCTTAAAAGTTAAAACTCAATTCATGGTTCAAACTTATCTTAATTTTCCATAAAATAGTTTTGCTTCGTGATTTGAAGTTTATGAACGAATATATATATATGATGACCATGTATATTGCATCCTTCAATACCTCCCCCATGTTCTTGCCATAGACAAATAAATTGGATTCGAACTTTGCAAGGCCTCCATCTACATTCCCTAATCACCTTCCAAGGTAGAGGAATATACACAAAGATAAATCATGTCTCAATAACTTTTGATTATAATACAAGGCTCTTACTTAAAAATAAAAAAATAAAAAAATAAAAAAAAAAAAGGTTTATGTAAAAGGAACATTAAATGAATTGTTAACATCCTCATTGGTAATCAAAACTAGTTCTAAAGATATCCAGAAGAACAAATAGAATCAATACATAACCTACAAACACAACTATCAAAATGTATACTTCTAATACATATTAGTACTATATATAAAAATGTGAATCATGAAAAAATTTGATTGACCAAAATATCTCTACATTATTGTTAAAAGTACATAAATAGGCATGGCCCCTTGCAATTCCACCAATCAGAATAGTAAGGGCTTCCTAATTGAATTAAAGATTACTAATGAATACTAATTCGTTTCTAAGTTAAACTCAATTTCTGAAACATAGACATGGTCCCATAAAATTCCATATTTCCATCAATCACAATAAAAGCCTTTGAAATCAAATTAAAATTCTTTCATAAGCGAGGTCCCATAAAATTCTTCCAATCTTCTTAATTAAATTAATTTTTTTTAATTACTAATTCATTTCTAGATAGAATTCAATTTCTCAAATAATTAAATATTGCCTATTTAATTAAAATTTTGCACATGCAACCCACATGATGCATTGCTAGTATTGATACAAGTAACTTTTCAGTGAAAAACAATAATAATAAGTTGAAGGTAGGATGGCGAAACAAAGTGCCATAACGTATCCATTATGTGTGAACTCACCATAAGCAGGAGGGTTTCCAATAATTGCCTGGGCTCTGAAAGGCACGCCACTTTCTAAATCTGATTCTGTACATGCTGGAAGAAGAGATTCAATAATGGCCTTTAGTTGCTTTCTTTGTATTGATATTTCTCCCGGTCCAGATGGAATGAAACCTTTATTTCTGGCCATATCTAAAATTTGAAAACACACACAATTAGTAATAGAAACAAAATTTTGAAAGGGAATAAAAAAAGAAAGAAAGAAAAGGCAACCCCAAACATAGTTTAGACATATTAAAAACAGGCATGGGATTAAGGGCAAATGGGAGTCTAAATGGACTTGATTTGTAGCTAGAGGTCCAATCGGTAGCAAGGTACTGATTTTGAACAAATCTCTAGACAAATCTTAAATTTGGTCTCCACGCAAATTATTATTATTATTATTATTATTATTATTATTCTTGCTCTGATGATAAGATGTAAAATATGTGTCTCCAGGAAGCCACAGAATAAATGATAAAAGAATAGGGTAAAAAGAAGGGACCCATAAAGTGACCTGTCAACAAATTTCTCAGCATAAAACAAATTGAATTAACAATAAAGTAAAAGTATTTCTATAGTAGGGACCTCTTACATCCTGCCAAAACCCGAGGATCACCACCCAAAGGATAAAAGTCTACACCAGCAGACCTTACAAAATTGCGGAAGTTAGCATGAGTAGCCAACCTAACATGATGACCAAATTCCTGCAGGTTAACAGAGAAACAGTTTTAACCACAAATGATAAAATAAAACACACAATCATAGAAGTGAATACAATGGTCTGCTCTTCCTATAAAACAGAAACATGAGGACATATGACATTGATACCAGAAACTTGTCATACCCTATCCAGTATAATAAAGCAAGCAAGTTTTACCAATATTTCAAATTAACAGGAAGGATTCAGTCTGTAATTCACGACCCGCTAACCATTCCATATGCCCTTAATATAACAACGGTTCCATTAACGTGTGCTAAAAAGGGCATGCGTTAAGGTGTAAATGAAGTAGAAAGTGCATGGAAAAATGTAAGTGTATCAAATCGAGCAAGTCCTAATTGGGTTTGCACATCATCAAACCCAATTGCACACATGACCATCACACCCCAGTCGCACCTGCAAATTAAGCAACCCCAGACCATTGCACCTATAAATCGCAAACCCAGACCTTTGCAACATCTCTCTCTTCAAGAATTAGAATCTCAGTCAACTCTTTTCTTTCGCAACGCATCTCAGCAACCCAGCTGCATCCAATCACAAGCCCTAATCTGTTGGACCCACTCGCATAGTGTTGAAACCCCCAAGTCAATCCACATCCATACCTATACGAACCTATCTCACAAACCTAGCACCTCCTGTCGACACCTTAGCTTCTTTTTCTCAACAAGAACAAGTCGAATCAGCTAACCATTAACTCGGTCGCAAGTTCTAACTCAGTCTATTGCAGTCCTCTTCAATCGCCCTCTATTTGCCCCATTTTACCCATTTGGTTACTTTCTCTATCTAGCCCATTTGTCCTTTTAGTTTATTGCCCAACTCCAATTTGATCCTTTGTTAATTGTCCTTTCTTGCACTCTCTCTTAATTCCTTAATTTTTTAAGTTATCTTCCTTTAATTTCTCTTCAATTGCAACAGCCTTCTTCTCTAATTCGGCATTGCAGACAGCAACACTAGCAAATTTCACCAATCTCCTTTACTTTTCTCAAATAGCACTCTTGGCATCTGATTCTTATCAGACAGTACACATTAGGCAGTATCGCATCTCTATAGCATCAGCTGCATCTCTTCCAGACCTTTATAGCATTGCTTGCACCTCTGTAGCAACAGTTGCACTATTTTCTCTTGTTGCACTCTTCTGTTGTTGCACCTTTTCTTCTCTTATTGCAGTCATCCTTTCTTCTCTGCTTGCATCCTTCACTTATTGCACTCCAGCTGAACAGTTGAACACCTTCAGCACTTTCGTTGCATCCTTTGAATAAACTTGTAGAACTCTTTCCCTGTCTTTTTATTTTGTTACATCCATATTGTCAGCATTCTCTCTTTTTGTCTACTCTCATCTCCATTTTTTTTTTGGATTATGGCGAATGGAAATACGAAGATAACAGTACATCAAGCATTTGCAGAAACTTCTTTGCAGCTTTTGGATTTCTTCACAAAGACTCGTACCTCTACTCATTTTTGTTTTCTGCTTGACAAACTCACGATGCTCTCTGGAGCTCAAATCATGAGTTTTTTTGGGGGAGGGCGGGTTGAGATGTATTGTAATTATATTTTTATTAGTAGGGTAGCTTTGTGTTTTAGTATGAGTAGTATATTAGTTCTAATATTAGACTATTAGAGTTTAATAGTTTAATAGTTTTCTGTTTTAGTAGTTTAGTAGTTACATTTGACAGCAAAACAACAAAGTATAAAATACCTTTTTTTATACATAAAAAATAGTAGTGAATCTTACTTGGAAAGAATCTTTTGCTGCAGGTAGCTATGACAGCAATCTTCCAAGTTCCAACAGTTTCCTATCAGCAAGTCAAAATTCACTAACAGATTTGATTAAACTTCAAATCTTGTTAGAATTTCGAAAGCAACACAAAATTTATTTCACCAAGTAATACTAGGAGTAAGTGGCCAATTCCTATTAAGCTCTGAAAAGCAACCACCATCACTCCGTCCTTCCAAAGAACCAATCATGTCAAGTAGTTACTGTAGCCTTAAAATAGATATCAAGCTATTATATAGGAATGTGCTCCAGCTTTTGGTAAAAAGGCCGTGTATGTGTGCACCTATATATATATATACACGAGCACACACTAAAAAAAGTTGCAAAATCTAGACTCATTGAAATTGCAAGAGTTGATTCTTACATTCAGTGATCCGACCAATTTTGGTTGGAGCCAAATTGGAAGCTATTGACTTGAGTTTGAGAACCATACGATCCAAATTGAGAGTTAACAAAAACAATATCTGTGGCCCAATTATTGAATCCAAGTTTCAAAAAAAATTCTATTTAAAAAAAAAGTTCAAAACTAATTTATTCATTGAAAATTTAATTAATTCTTTTTTGTAAGATGGGTTCAAAGTCTGCAAACATGGAAATGTTTGAATTAAGCATCTTAAAGTCTTTCAAATGGCTATTGGTTAATGGGATCAAATACAAAGGTCATCTATGGTAGAGCTCCATCAGTTCAAGAGCAGCATGCAGGGCAATAGATCACAGACGTAGTCAAGTTGTGTCATCCTTATGCAAAAACAAGGTGTATAGATTGAGCATTTATAAGGCGCACAAAATTTGTTTACTTACACAAATATTGTGGCGCAAACTATAAACTAAAGAAGGATGACAAAATTTTGGATCGACTGAACTCAACTAGGTGGCTTTACATATGTTCATGAGGCAACATGTCAATGTGCCTCTGAGCCTTTAAATCCCATGAAAATAAATTGCCAACATCCAAGTCCCAATTCAATACGTTTGCTAGTGGTATTACTTCTACTGGTAGATAACATGACTTAATTCAGTGTTTCATCAAGAATAACTTAATAAAGGAATGTCCAAGGTTCAAATTCCACGGTTGATATTGATAAAAACAAGTTCTTCATTTCCCAAAATAGAATAACCACTTAGAATATCACAAAAAGCTTTGCCATTTATAAAGCTATAATCAAGGTCTGAGAATGGTCTCTCATGGTGAAAAGCACACCAGGCATGAGGTATCTTTTTTTTCTTTTTCTTTCTTTCTTTTTTGCTTGAAAAATGAGGATAACATAGCTTCATGAAAACTGTTGAAAAGATGTTTAAATGAGAAATAAGGAAATAAAACTAGGAAACAAAAAATTGTACTCTACCTCAATGCATCTAAAGATTTTAAGGGAAAAATCATTCAAACTTGTTTTTAGTGTAAATGTTTCTTCGAATGTTTTATTAAAGAACCAAATTTCAAGAAACAAGCAGGTGGTGCAACACTTAACTTTTAGGAACAAAGTTAAGGCACAAAAAGAAAAGCTTAAATTTCACATTAAAAAAAAAAAAAAAAGAAGAAGAAAAGATTAAATTTAATCAAGATTCTAACAAATTGATTCAAAGAAGTCAGGAAAATGTTAATTGTAGCCCACTGTCTCTAGATCCCTTTAAATATCCGTTAGGGCATTCCTTACTATAAAATAAAGGAATTTTTAAATTTTCAAAACAATAGATAAAATGTTAGATTCAGCTTCCAAGAGACTGAAAAATAAAAAGAAAAAAAAGTGTGTGTGTATATATATATATATATATGATTCTTAGTCCCCAATTCATGATGAGAACCCTTATGATTCCTTACTGTAAAAGGTGTGAACAAGGCTAGCTTCAATACAGGATTGCCGTCATTTATGCCATAGATTTTGAGGCCTTGACTTTGGGGGATTTGAACCTCAAGGAACCTGCTCAATCCATAAATTCTAGAGACTTCCACTTAAGAAATGCCTCCAGACATAGGCCTTGCTGCCTTCTACAACTATTGGCTAACTTAACATGGAATATTAAAATATAGTGTATATGAACGATACCATATCCTGAATAACAGTCACACACTGTAAATCTTAATAAAAAGATTAGGAGGAACATTTCTGTCTATATATATATATATATCTTCAATGTATATGTGTGCACATATACACTCACACACATATTTCAAGAAAAGACAAGATCAACAATAACTTTGCCATTGGTGAATGTAATTGAATAACAATATAGCCTATATGTTTCCTTGGAAGCACAAGACAAATGATAGATCAACTATTCTTCGACCAGTATGCACAACATTCATGATAAGTAAACCTGAAAGATTTTAATGGTTAAATTTTGAATTTAGGAAGAATAAACTTAAAAGATTTTAATGGTTAAATTTTGAATTTAGGAAGAAGTTAACTCCTCAAAATAACTCTTTCTTAATGAAAACCATAGAGTACCGAGGGAAGAAATAAAAATTAATGATGCAAGAATTAAAATATCATAATAAAACAGTGCAACAACATAAAACATTATTTTGAACATGCCTGAAGTCTCTTTGCCACAGCCAGAAAAGGTTGTACATCTCCTCTAGTTCCAACCACAAGAATTGCAATTTTCAACCTTGGAACAGATTTATTGGATTCAGTAATGGTATCATCAACATCAATGGGTGCCCCTTCGACAGAATGAAGCTCTAACAATTCTGAAGCTACAGGTGCATTTTTAGCTATATCAACCTCCACCGTCCCATCATTTTGGATCTTCACTAGGTTCACAATTAGTTTTTGCTGAGAACCAACATAAGAACAAATTGCTGTCAATGAAAGCATGAGAAATAAATGAAGCAAACTGATAGGTATTTAGGGGAAGAAAAAAGCATAAAGAGGTGTTTTAAGTGTCTGAACAAAGCACCTGACAGAAAGACTAGCTTATCAAAATGCAACAATAATCGGTCCAAAATGTAACAGAGCATATAAAACCCTATATCAATAACAGTTAAAAAACGATGGCTAGGAGCCTCAGCGCTGCCAGCAGTTAGATTACGAGGTAATGGCATCAATAAAAGTTCATGATTCCAACCTCCTTTTTCAATAACAGTGAAAAAAGATGGCTAGTAGCCTCAGTGCTGCCGGCAGTTAGATTACGAGGTAATGACATATTGACATCAATAAAAGTTCATGATGCCAACCTCCATTCTCAAACCCCAGGCACTGAACTGGTATTGAATGCTGTATCACTGGGATTATGTCATCCCCCAAAAAATGAATCAGGAGACAGCATCTGATGCATTGTGGGGAATAACAAAATGTACAATGCAGTTACACAAATATAACTATTCTAGCTATACACATGGCTAATGTACATAAAGCATGTCTGTCTTATGTACTTGTTTAGTGAAACCAATGAAAATAGACAAGCAGGCACGAGTATGAAAACTTGAAGTCACATACATGAGATTCTGGTTATCACCTTTTCACGTTCTGACAGTCTATCCAATCTTAGGTCACGCCTTGGAGTCTCCTTCTTCTCAGTCATGGATCTAAAAAATGCAAGCTCAGCACTTTCAATTAACATATTTCTGTGAACGCCAACAGGTGCAGTGATGCAATGATCCAAGCCTTCAAGAATAGATGCTTTTACATTAGTTCTAGACAAATTTTACAACAAAAAAAATAAGAAAACATTTCTAAACCATCTAGCTCTAAATTCAAAATAACAGATCTATAATCTGAAGTTTGGCACTACAGATTTGAATCTGTGAATTCCAAAAAGGATGAGCACCATAGTTCATTAAATCACATTCTAAGACTATAATTGGAAGGTAACAAAGTGTTGTAACTGTTGAATTATGAATAACTTCCAAAATAATCA
>JAESVK010000165.1:694931-705116 GCA_017140935.1 Hamamelis virginiana
CTAAATTGAAGTTCTCTTTTCTGGCAACAAGGCCTTTTCTCTCTCTCCCTCTCTGGTATCTCTTGTTGCTATGGCACCATCTCAATCCTTTGCTCCTAGTTTTTTGTTGTAGAGTCCCCTAGTATTTTAGATGAGAGTAGTGGATAAAAGGGGAACTACCTAATGTGACTACATTGAGGTGTCCATGAATATTTCCCCACCTTTGATTTGAATAAAGGAGGCCTGACAAGTGGGTCTACCCATGGTCTAAAATATTGGTAAGATGAGTGCAATGTCGCTCAATAGTTTGCATATTAATAAATTAAGGCAATTTTTTTTTTTTTTGTAATTTTTCTAGAGATATATCCATTTATCTATAAATATCAATCAATATATTGCTTGTCAATGATATATCTTTTACTTCATAAGAAAATGCATTTTCTTGTGAGAAATAGAGAAATATCAATGATATTTTGCATATATGTCATATATTGGCAATATTTTGCATTGTTATTTTTTCTACAATTTTTACAAGGTAAAACACAAAGTTGAGTCCTACTACATATTGAAAGTGGCTTTCTGGTTGATGCGAAGGTTCTGACACTTCCATATGGGCAACTATTTGATTTTGGGCCTTATGGGCAATCAGCCCTACCATATGGCAGTTGTCAGGTGTCAGAAACACTGTACCCAGATTATTTTCATGATCAAAGTGGTTAGTATATGTGATTTAGGACTCAAAAGCACTTGGAAATTGTTGCAAATTTAAGATAGGGCTTGTTTGGGATTTTCCTCAATTGAGTTTAGTTAGGGTCAAGTTTGATTTTATTATTGCTTGTTTGGGACCTTACTCAATTGAGTTTAGTTAGAGTCAATTTTGATGTTATTCTTTCTTTACAGTCCTATGTTATTTTAAGTTTTATCTTATTAGTAGTTAGTTGCTATTTTCTTATTAGAGTTGTTATTAGTAGTTAATTGTTATTTCCTTGTTCTACTTGGACTATATCTTATTAAGCTCTATATATAGGCTTGTAAGTCTCTCTTTTAATGGTGAATAAGAATTACAGAATTTTCCTGCAGCTATTTTAGCTCTTTGAGGGTTGTCAGCTGTGTGCCCTGTGTGATGAAATCCTAACCCTTGTAGTGATGTGTAAGGAACCTTGGCTGTGAGGCATAAGGATTCTAGGAGTGGTTCCTAGAGTATCTTCTCCTGCTTTTATTTTCTATGCTGCTGTACTCTGTATTTTGTTTAAATCCTACCATAAGCCTTTGTTTCACACCCTTTAACCCTCAAAACCCAACCTTTTTTATAACCCTCAACCCTTCTCCAACTTTTAAACCCTACCCTAGCACAAAAACCCCTAAAATAATTGAATCTGCACCTAGAATCCCTTGCTGTCCAGAATTTCCAGCTAGTATTTCATGTGTTTCCAGCCACTGCCTTGTCCTAAACAGTACCTTATTCCTACCTTAACCCATCTACAAAAATTCTACCCTCAATCTTAGATATCTTCCTTTCCCGTGTTTCCAGCCCCTGCCTTGTCCTAAATAGTACCTTATTCCTACCTTAACCCATCTACAAAACTTCTAACCTCAACCCTTGATATCTTCCTCTAAATGTCTCGTATCAATTTGCCACTAGCCCACTAGGAATCCTAGAACGATTATAATATTGATTATAGGAGTTTTATACCACAACTTGAATACTGTCTTTAGCTTACCACTTTGACTTAAAGGGGTAATAGGGATAGGCTATGTTACTTGGACTCTTTGCTTCACCTTAAAGTACCCGCACCCGATAAGGGTGCTCTTGCCATATACTTCAAATTTGTGGAAAATCTTTGGAAAATAGACGAATCCGACACTTGACACATACTAGCACTCGATACTTGTACCCGAGTCTGAGTAAGATAGGGGATAGGAATGATAGTTTTGAGTCACTTAGGAACTCCGTGTGTTATTAGCCACTTGGTTGATTATGTATTTGTGTAGCTATATAAAATTATATGTATTTCAATGTCATATTTATTGATTCTAAATGTTTATTAGAGTTAGTTTCATTGTTTATCAAAGTTTCATTGAAAATGTCCTCGTTCTAATACCAATTTCCATCATTGGTTCTAGCTCGCAATGACCATGTTCTTTTTATTCAAATTTAATCTTTATGAGGTGGGTCATGATGTCTTCATCATTGTTGCCTATAATGCTAGAAATCTCATATGACTCCTTGATAAAATGTTCTAGAAGAAAAGGCATATTTGGATTGGTTTAAATAATTGGTTTGTTTAATTATTCCTATTTTCATTTACATATTTGTTGTATTCATTTTAGGAAAGGGTTATTGCCAGAGTTATTATGGTAGCTTTTGTGATCTTTCAAGTGAAGAATTCCAATTAGCTGGTTGGAATGGCAATCATGGAAGTAACAAAATACCTTTGGCAATATTGCTGCGCATAATGCGACTTATACTAGATTTAGGGGTGGCATTTTTTTGATGGGCATCCATCCAGCAAACCTTGTCTGACGTTGAATAAAGCAGGTCCAACCTGCATTTACCTTGTATTTATTCAAATTCAACCATGATGAGGTTGTTTGTGATGCCTTGAACAATGTTATCTTTAATACTATAAATCTTGAAGAACTCTTTAATCATGCATTAGAGAAAAAAAAAAAAAAGGAAAAGAAAAAAGAAAGCATCTTTGAATGAGTTTCATCGACTAGTTTGTTTAATTATCCTTATTTTCACTTACAAATGTGTTGCACTCACTAAATTGTCACTCATTGGAGGAAAGGGTTGTTGCCAGAGATATTTTGGTAGCTTCCTTGGTTTTGCAGGTCAAGATGTCTATTTAGCTATTGGAATACCCATGGAAGCAACCAAATATCTCTGGCAATATCGCTGTCTCGAATGTGACTTGCACTAGATTTAGTGGTCTCAATCTTTTTGTCTAACTTGTTCATCAAATAGACATTGTCTGACTTTGAATAAAGTAGGTCTAACATGTGGGTTCAGCCTACTTCGACCTTGTGATTTTATTCGAAGTCAACCGTAAGACAGTGTTAAATGTGATGGCAGAAATCTTGGATGACTCTTCGATCAAGTGTCCCCGGGGAAAAAAATATCATATTTTGATCGATTTCATCAACTAGTTTGTTTAATTATCCCTATTTTCGCTTGTATATTTGTTGCTCTTAATAAATCTCTCACTCACTTTGGGAAAGGTTATTGTCAGAGCTATTTTGGTAGCTTCCATGGTCTTTCAAGTCGAGATGTTCAATCAACTTCTTGAAATAGCCATGAAAGCAACCAAATATCTCTGGCAATATCTCTCCACCTAATTTTAAAATGACCTACAATAGATTTAAGGCTTGCAATCTTTGTTGTTTGACTTTTCCAATAGTCCTTGTCAGCCTTTGAATAAAGGAGATAAAACATGTGGGTTTAACCTGCATTTACCATTTGCTTTTATTCAAATTCAATGGTGATGAGGTTGGTTATCATGCCTTTGACAATGCTATCTATGATGCTAAAGATCTCAGATGTCTCTTTGATCAATTGATCTTGAAAAAATGCATATATATATATATATATATATATATATATATATATATTTCACTTGCATATTTGCTGGTCTCATTAAATTGTCACTCACTTTGGGGAAGAGATACTGCTAGAGTTATTGTGCTAGCTTTCTTGGTCTATCAGGCGGAGATGTCCAATCAGTTGCTTAGAATAGCAACTGATGCAATAAAATATTTCTAGCAATATCTCTGGCCCTAATTTTAATGTCACTTATGCTAGATTTAACAGTGTCAATCTTTTTGTCCAACCCACAACTTGGATAAAAACTATGTTAAGGGAATTTGAGTTCAAATTTAAAATCATATCTAATTTCGGGTTGGCCAATTAAAAAAAGCCAGTTGAATTTCTTTGAGTTATATATTAAAAATTTATAATTATCATAATTATAAATGTAAAAATGTATAACTAAAATTGCCCTATTAAATAATTATTATGTATAATTATAATTTATATACATCAATAGATGACACAATTTTATGTAAATTGTTTAAATTGAGTTGTTTTAGGTAGACTGAATTTAAAACAGGTTGCATCTGGAAAATTCATTCTGTCTGAAAACCCGGTTTGGGCTGGTTCTAGGTGAGGAAGGTAGCCTTTTCTTTGTTATCAGGAAAATAACTATTGTGCAAACAATTGTCCAATCTGGAACCAACCCTAACTTGGATTTTTAACCCCCACTAGCTAGAATGGCATATAAATGTATAATTCATTGGAACAAGCATGAACTGATAAAACAATAGCAATTTTCTCTTAAATTCACTACATTATGATATTCAAAAAGTTGTTTCTTTCTAATTGCCTTGAGCCTAATGGCACCTTCCTCCATCTTTTAATTGGCGGGCTCAAGTTCAAACTCATCATAAAAAAATACTAATGTTTCTTTGTTAATAATTCTGATGTTCTTATCTTGTACCCACAAAAAATCTTTTTTCTGGCAGAGGTAATCTCATCTTTCATTTATTGGGAAATATATGTTTTAAAGGTGATTTTAGAAATTGAGTTTTAGATATAAAATAGACATATTTGAAACTAGAAGTGGTCAGTTTTTATGGAGTAATTTCTTCAAGAATGTTTTGTTGATGCATGGTACGAAAATGTTCTCAGGACAAGGGCCCAATTGTATTTTATTTTATTGGAAAATAGTTGTTTGGATGAGAGATTAATGCATGATTTTAAGAGACCTTATTTTTAACTATGGTTGAAGGTCTGTACTACTTGGAAACTTTGGAATGCCTTATTGGAAATGTAAAGAAATATGCGATAGTTAAAGGACTGAAAGCACTCGGCTGACTTAAGAGATGCATATTTGAAGGTTGAAGGGTTGGCAAACTGAAGGCTGGAAGGGGAAAACAATAGCAAATTGTATACAGTGCACAAATGAACTATGTATGGTTAATTGTTGAGCGGTGATCAATACCCTGTGTCTGCCCTGTGTCTGCTCAAGGAAAGGAAGAGCTAAATGAGTTTATGAAATAAAGCTTAGGAGTGTGCATAGGAGTACGATTATTTAGAAAGGAACGATCATGATCCACAATGTATGGGACCTCATTCTTGTCCCTTCACTTGTGATGACCCTGCCTTTGAACGTGAGATTGAGTGAGAAGAGCATAAATTCTTACTTTGGGTATCATGAAAACGCTTGATAAATTATTAAATGGATCTTAGTTTGTGTTATGCATATAATTTTTGAGCAAATTTGTGTCCACAACAAGGACATGAATCATAATGCATGTCACTAGTAATGCTACTAGATGTAGTCTTTTTTTCCTTTATGGTGAAGTGACACTTCAATTATCTTTTTATGGATTATAGGCTCTTTAGTTAGTAAGTTTTTTATGAGCTTTAAAAGTTTGCTTTCTAAATAACATCTTTTAAGTGAACTGGGTTTCCCATTTTATATTGGATTTTGAGTCAGTTTGAGGCAGCCTAGCTATTTTTATCTTTGTAAGGTCCATTTTATTGGTAATTTATTTCTAATTGTTTGCAAACTTTTCAGTGGGTTTTATTTATTTATTTTAAAACAAGCTGGCGCAAGAGTCTATCAAAACCAATGTGTTTCAGATTTTATTTTCTTCTATCTGAAAGTCTGCCTTAGTTTTTTTGGACTCAAATTCTATGTGCACAAAATAAATCATGTTGGACCAATTTGAAGAACATGAAAACTAACTAGTCTTATTTTTAATCCTATTTACCTGGTGTCATTATATTTGTCTTCATTGTGAAAATTCTCCATATAGATTGCACTTTATAGAGTACCATCCCCAAGTTGATACTTCAATTGTGATATTGTTGTACTCTTTTCTGTGGTTAATTTCCATTTTGTTTCAGTGATATCAAATGTCTAGAAGGTATGACAGCCGTACAACGATCTTCTCCCCAGAAGGTCGTCTCTACCAAGTTGAGTATGCAATGGAGGCAATTGGAAATGCAGGATCAGCAATCGGAATATTGTCGAATGATGGGGTTGTCTTGGTTGGTGAAAAGAAGGTTACCTCCAAACTCCTTCAGACCTCGACATCAACTGAGAAGATGTACAAGATTGATGACCATGTAGCATGTGCTGTGGCTGGAATAATGTCCGATGCTAACATCCTTATCAACACAGCCAGGGTCCAAGCCCAGCGCTATACTTTTGCTTATCAAGAGCCGATGCCTGTTGAACAGCTTGTCCAATCTCTCTGTGACACCAAACAAGGCTACACACAGTTTGGTGGGCTCCGTCCTTTTGGGGTTTCATTTCTATTTGCTGGGTGGGATAAAAATTTTGGCTTCCAGCTCTACATGAGCGATCCGAGTGGAAATTATGGTGGTTGGAAGGCTGCAGCAATTGGGGCAAACAACCAGGCAGCGCAATCCATGCTGAAGCAGGATTACAAGGATGAGATCACAAGGGAAGAGGCCGTTCAGCTTGCACTGAAGGTGCTCAGTAAGACAATGGATAGCACGAGTCTCACTTCTGATAAACTCGAATTGGCCGAGGTCTTCCTCTCACCTTCTGGGAAAGTGAAGTACCAGGTTTGCTCGCCTGAGTCCTTGAGTAAGTTATTAGTGAAGTATGGTGTTACCCAACCTGCTGCTGAGGCCTCTTAAGATAACTGCATTTTGAGTTTTTACATCTGAGTTCCAGGACTAATAGGGTTTATCATGTTTTATGATTTATTGGATGTGACACTGTGAAAACACTCCATAGACACTTGATCCAATGCATTTGCTTTTGTTAAGCAAGCACAATTTCTTTTCTTTTCTTTTTTTTTTTTAAATTTTTTGGATTGGACTTCAGTTTATAAGCTTGGTGAAATTAACTGTCCTTTACCTATCATTTGGATCTTGGAAAGAATAATGAGGGAAAAAGGACAGGAAATTGCTAAAAAATTGATTATAAATGGATTTGATTCTAAAGCATTTTCATGTTTTCTAAGATCCAAACAGAGGTTGAGAATTTTGGGAAATTTTACTTTTATGTAATCAAGGTCACCATTTATTTTACTAATTAAAGTTATTTTTGAATTTTGAATTGACAATTCAACCCTTTTGATCATTTCCCCAATGAAAAGTAATATATAACATATTAGGCAATTTAATTTTTATTGATAATTCATATTAATCATTTTAATATTTGTTGCGGATTATTTCCCAGAATTTTCTCCTTTCCAAAAGTCAAAATTATGCTCGCATTGTACCCCAATACTCTTAACATTATACATCTCTCTCTCTCTTTCTCGACTTCGGGCTAAAACCTAGCCTACTATGATTGGGGTCCTTAGGTCAAATCTATGGTGTGTACTAATGTGAGGGTGAGAGCTTGGTAGATATTTAAATCTCAAGGGTTGTCCAAGTGCTGCTTGAAGTTAGCCGTCAACTCGGACGTCTTGGAATCGAGAGGATCTATTCTCATAAATTTTTCAGTCCTGGTATGGATGATTTGCTTTTGACCGGACTGGGAAGATGATTTAGTCTGGTGCGCAATTTGGCCAATGATATCCCTTACCGCCTTTAAAAAAAAAAAAAAAAAGCTTGGTAAATATTGTAAGGACTCTTCACATAAACTTTTTTTATTTGAGACTTATGGTCAAATTTCTCAAAACTTTAGGGGGTATTTGGTAGAATTGGCAAGTTAGGTGTCTTCTAGTTTTATTTTTGTTTTTGGGTTGAATTGAAGAATTTGACCAGTGCTGAGTAGAGTTCTCTCGGCGTTGGGGCGGATTAAGGATGGGACAGTTAAAAACTCTCAAGGTGATTTTAGAAGTTTCAATTTTTTTTAAAAAAAAAATCCTCTCAATAGATTATTTGCAAAAGAAATTGAGAATTACTTTAAAATTTTGAAGTTCTTTACTTACTTTGAAGTTTGAATTGACTATGTGTTATTGGGTGATGAGCTCTGTAAGTCTCACTCCTCTTACCATATTTTCTATGCAAGAAACATGATCAGATATATGTTATGGCATGTATCCAAAATTTGAGGAGATTTTGGCTTTGAGCATGATAAAATATTTCGATACCCATTTATTAATACTAATAACAAAGCACATGCAAAATGCACGTGATGAAAAAATATCATACGATTTTTCGAACTCAGGTCTTTGGTACAATCACCAAGAGATTTTACTAGAAGGCTACCTTGCACTTTCATCATACGATGTTCATTTTGGAGGAATCTACTATCCAAGGAAACATATATATATATATATATATATATATATATATAAGACCAAGTAATTTACTAGCATATTAGTCGTACTTGTACAAATTCTTTGATGCATCTCACCCCATTTAGGTATTTTTCATGTACCTTCATTATCTCATAACCAAATGGATCAATTGAAGAAGATAAAAGAAGCGCACAATTTTATACAAGTACAGGTAAGTATCCAAGGTATTATAAATCATAAGTGCGTACATAAAAGAGAGAATTAATAAAGAGATGAGAGACGAAGCATATAAGAGAATATATAACATTCTTCTACTTGGGTATATCCTTTATATAGATATAAAAGGGTGCCTATGACTGTTGGGATGATGTGCAAATAATTGCCAAAAAAAATTATGAAAGGGCGCGTTGGTTAATTTGAATATAAAAGAATTAGTTAATATTTTGAAAAATACATTAGTTCAATATAAAAAAAAAAAAAAAAAATTATAAAAAAGTATGTCGGAGAATTGTAAATTTGAAATTCGTGTGGACTAGTGATAGAAGAGTATTTTCAAATAAATGAATATGTAAAAATAAAATAAAAATTGCATTTACTTTTATATAATTGTATGATTAGGCGTCGGAGTAAGGGTGTGTTTCTATCGTTTGGCAAAATAGAAAAATAGTATTATTAATGAGTTATCAAGTGCTCACATAAAAATAAAAATAAAAAATTCTGGCTCGCCCTGGTATTGTATATATATATATATATTATAGTAATGATCTTGATAGAGCATTTCCAAAAGAATCACCAAAATTTTGAAGCAAAATCGTCCTTCGCTTCCCTACGTGGAGCATTGAAGACCCTTCAATTTTGATGAGCTCCAACAGATGTCTAATAAAAGTATTTTAATATTTTATTGGAATAGAATATGATAATTTATTATGCCAGTTGCAGTTAAAAGTGTGACACTGCCTGTGGAGTACATCACATTTCCTCTCGCACCCATTCTTTTATTGGACTTAATTATTTGAAGAGTGATAATTGAGAACTCAAAAACCCCAAAAAAAAAAAAAAAAAATCTGACAATTGATGTGTCTGTTGGAGTTTTGGAGGAAAATTGAATCTGACAATTGATGTGTTTGTTGGAGTTTTGAAGGAAATTTAATTTTGCCACGTATGTCAGATATCCTCTTAACATTTGTTGACTAAGTTAAATTTAACAAACAGTACTTCATGGTTATTAGGTCTGACTCCATGACCGAGATCTAATAGTCATGAAGCATTTAATAGCTTTGAAAAAAAAAAAAAATTTTGACAATTGATGTGTCTGTTGGAGGTAGAAAAACTGAGATGCCTCGTGGTTCGGAATTTTTGGAGGAAATTCAATTTTGCCATCTGTTGGAGATCCTCTTAACATTTGTTGACTAAGTTAAAGTCAACAAACAATAGTCCATGGCTTTTAGTTCTCATTCTCATGGCCGAGATCTAGTCGTTATGGAGCATTTAATAGCTTTGTTATATATACATATAGGGATAGGTTCCCCATACACCCTATTTTGACACCTATGTTTACACCTCGTTTTCAAATACCACTGTAGATCGGATATTTTGAGAAACCTTTCGTTAGATTATATACTTCTCTTATGTTTGTCATGTATGAAAAAAATCGGAGTGATCCAACGGTTAGTTTTTGAAAAATATCATTTTGAAGAACTATTTTTTTTTAATTATTTAAAAACAACAATTTTTTATAATGACATTTCTTAAAATCTAACCGTTGGATCACTATGATTTTTGGTATACATGATATGCATAAGAAATGTATTGAATCTAACGGTCAGTTCGTCAAAATATGAATCATAAATAGTGTTTTGAAAACGAGGTGTAAACATAGGTGTCAAAATAGGGTGTAAGGGGAACTTGACCCATATATATATATATATATATATATATCAAAGCTAATTTCAGAAAATTAAGGATGACCTAGCA
>JAESVK010000165.1:712342-750139 GCA_017140935.1 Hamamelis virginiana
TATATATATATATATATATATATATATATATATATATATATATATAGAAAAATGTTCTTATTAGAGATACCTCATTTTAACTAAATTCAGCTAAGACCCTTGAGCAATTGGATTGGAATCTTGAGATGAATCATGCATTAAGTGAATGGGAATCCAAGGATTTGTGTTCTTAACTAATTTTAGTTAAAATGAGTTATAACTGATAAGATCAGGACCCTATATATTATGGTGAAACAAGCCCTTAATCTTCTCCACCAAGTGACAGAAAGCATTTTCATGAGAAAAAGAAAATAATTTATATATTGTAAATCCATGGAATTGTAAAAATAATAATAGAAGGACATAATTGTAATTCAATAAAACAAGGAAAACAATTATTAAGCTGCTTAATTGGGTTATAGGGTGTGAGAACCGTTGAGAGGCTTCATCAAGACAAGTTGGCAGGCAACCTGTAAAGGTAGAACGTCTCTCTAACAACTTCATGTTTTTCTTCTGTCAACCCCCATCTCTTCTAAGGCTTCTACCATCAAAAAGGCACTTCTCTCTCTCTCTCTCTCTCTAAAATACGTTAGAATACACGTGGAGCTTTGATTAGGTCTACAGATCATAGTCGGGCAAATGAGGTCTAAGATGAGAGAAACCCACGTAAGGAAGCTTATGAAATGAAATTCTTCATACAAGATACTCAACCCACATGATAATATCGATCTTGAGAGAGTTGTATATGCGTGGAGAGTTCATTTTGTGATGAGGGATTATGTTTATCTCTTTCATTTGGTATCCTTTTTCACATGCTTTATTTGTACAAATTAAATCTAATTTCCTTGCTTTGTTTTCCCATTAGCGTGCAATTCTCTCTCTCTCTCTCTCACATATATATATATATATATATATATATATATATATATATATATTGATCTTCTTTGGCCTACCAAATGATATAATAATTGTTGAATTAGAGAAGCTAGCTAGCAATTATAATCGAGTTATATCGATTCCCCCATAAGTTCTTAGCGTTAGTAATATTTCATACTGCAAGATCTTTTAACGTAACAAATAAATAAATAAAATTTTAAATTTCAAATAAGATATAAAATTGGATCTCGTGGTATAAAGTTCTAATCTTAGAAACTTTTGGATAATTTTTCTTTTAATTTAATATCATATATGAGAAGATGAAACTGTTAAACGGTCTTAAAATATATATGATTATTTTTATGGTGATAAATGATAGTGTAGTTAATGTAATTTTACTGTACCATTCACATATATGATTGACATGATTTATCATATTATATAATTATTATATCAGCTATTGTATTAATATAATATATAACGTGACATATTTATTACTATGTTAACATTAATAGTGAATGTACACTGCATCATTTGATACGAGTATGAAATTAAACACGTGGAATAGAATTGAGCCAGATCCAGCTATTTTTACCGGAACTTGCCTACAACATGATATCACACTTTGTGATATGGAGTTAGGGTACGTGGTGGCAACTACAGAAAGCAGACACGTAGATACGCATGAATTATGTGTTTTTTTGTTTGTTTTTTTTGGGTGCAAGTTCGATCCCCTGGCCTTTTAAGTTTAACAACTTTCGTTAAGTTAACCCCAATAAACAACTTTAGATACCGTCCACCGTCCATTACAGATATTATCACGAGGAAAAATGCTATTTGTTGTTATATGGTATCACTATAAATAAAAAATGTTATGAATTTTCAAAATTATTTATTAGCGATTTTTCAAGATTTCTCTCATTTTTCTTTTATAGTGATACTTGTAGCAATTGGTTAGTGTCATGTATAGCATTACTCTTTTATGAGTATTACTAGGATTCCGTTGATGTGATTTTCTACACTTTTGTGTATATATATATATATAATGTAATGATCTAGTCCACATATACTAATATAAATTATGTTCACATGAAGGTTATAAATTATTGTAACATGCATAGTTTGAAAAATTGACCTTTGGATTAGATACTGTACTTATGAATGCCTTGCATGCAAAAAATCATGGTGATCCAATGTCAGAATTTCAAAATAATTTTTTCTCAGTGACATTTCTAAGAAACCGACAGTTGACCGGATCGCTGTGATTTTTGGCCTACATGACATTTATAAGTATAGTATCTGATCCAACAGTCAGTTTTTCAAAATATGCTTCACACAATAATCTATTAGCTTCATGTGGACATATGCTTATATTAACTTATGTGGACTAAATCATTACTATATATATATATATATATATATATATATATATATAGTTCCGATCATGTTAGCAGCTAAAGGAAGCATGAAACTATTAGATAATTTCTGGAATACGTATTTTCAAATTAAAAGTGACCATTGGATTAAATATTCTTCTTATGGATGTTTGAAAAAGTGACAGTGAAATTTGTCACAGTTTCTCAGTGACTATCTTTGAGAAACCGATCATTCGATCATTGTGCATGATTCTGTCATAATTTTTCTTGGTGTCATCTTTGAAAAACCGATCATTTAATCATGTAATTATTGGCATTCATGAGTATAGTATATAATCCAATGGTCAGTTTTTTTTAAAATATGAGTAATGTATTTATTTATGGAGATGCAAGATGAGGTGCACCTGAAGCAACTATGACCTCCTTGGTGCCAATTGCTAAACAATTTTAAACCAATCGTTAGAATAGATATCCCTCATATGTATGTCATGCTTATAAAAAATCACAAAGATCCAACAGTTAGTATTTGAAAAACTGATTGCAAAAAAATAGTGACATTTTGAATAAAATAAAAGTCATAATTTTTTATTGTGATATTTTCAAAAACCGACCGTTGAATCACTGTGTTTTTCAAAATATGTACCGCAATTGGCCCTATAGAGATCACCAAATGTAACTTTGCATCATGTGCATTTTATACTACAGGAGTATATATGCAGATTCTAGTATAAGGTGCACTTGAAGCAAAGTAGTATAGATTTTGAAAAACCAACTGTTAGCATCTCCAATGCATTCATGCCATTTGATGTGCTAATGCCAAAATTTGGCACCTCAAATGGCACCAAATGAAGTCAATGCTAGATTTTAGCACATATGTGCTCCAATGCATTAATGCTATTTTGGCATATCCCACTTTTTGAAGGGAAAGTATAACATGCATGGCACAAATGACATTTGCCATTTGAGGTGCCAAATATGGCATATAGGGCCACTACCAAAATTTGGCATCTCAAATGGCACAACCATTGAAGTAATCGAGCTATTTGGGTGCTAATGTCAAATTTTGACAATTGCACCTCAAATTAATGGCATACCAGTGGAGATGATCTTAGATTAGATACTCTTCTTACATATTTTATGCCTGTAAAAAATCATAGAGATTCATGTGAAAAAATGGTAACATTTTGAAGAATAAAAAGGTACAGTTTTGGCATTTTTCAAAAGCCGACCGGTGGATCATTGTGAATTTTGGTAGGCGCACTATATATAAGAGGAGTATCTAATTAATCCAACTATCAATGTTTATTTATTTATTCTGTCATTGACCGTATAGATGTCACTTGACACAATTTTTCGTCAATAGCATTTTATACTAGCATATATATACAGAATTGCTATGGTCAGGTGCACTTGATGCATGTTGCATCAGGTGCCCTCTTGTAGAGCTACTTGCAGTACAAACTTTAAAAAATTGACCGTTGGATTAGATACATCTATAATGTATCTCATGCCTGCCAAAAAATCACAGTGATCTAATAGTTGACTTTTGAGAAAACTGACTGCTAAAAAATGATAATATTTTTAAGAACAAAAAAGTCACAATTTTTCAAAGTTACATTTTTAAAAAACCAACCGATGGATCACTGTAATTTTTGATAGACATGACATACATTATAGGAATATCTAATCCAACGGTCAGTTTTTCAAAAAATTTACTACAAGTACCTTTATAAGAGAGTATCCGATGCAAAAAGCATAAGGTGCACCTGATATTAGAAGTTATATATATATATATATATATATATATATATATATATATATATATATATATATATACATAAATTCTACTACACGGTCTGCTGTGTATAACCCATATCCGGCCATAAATTATCATCAACCATATAATATTATCAATGGCCAAGATCAAAGCAGAGTTACATGGGTTTAAAAAAAATAAAAAAAAAATCAAGAAAGCAAGGGATTATCTGAAAGAGCTCTGCTCTAAGTAACGACAATTAATCGAGTTCTCCGAATGTCCACTATGCATATGTCACATTCCTTGTCATACTTTTCTATAAGTTCAAAAAAAGTTTTTATTTTTTATTTATTTTTTCATACCAGTTCACCAGATCTTTCTTGTCTTGTCTCCTAGTCGAAATTCACATGTACGTGTAGAATTGATTTCTACTTCCATCTCTCTCTTCAATTATTATTTATTTACTTTTCGACTCCAGGATAAAAATTAAATCCGTAACCCTCATATTCCCTGTCATACTTGCAGTAGTATCATGCTTGTACTATTGTGTTATCATACTTCATTATGATATATTGAATGTATACTGAATCAATACAAAACATCACACCACAGCATGGCACCACTGTAGCCACCATAAATATATGTTTGGAAGATAAGAAAGTCCAAAATTTAGTATAACAGTCACACCTTTTTAAGCAGAAATGATCCTATCTCGTAAAAATCATTATGAAGTTTATAGATAATTGTGGGATATATAAGGATTCGTTAAAATTTAATTGTTTAATAAACGAGCCATAGCTCAAACTTGGAGATTAAATGAGCTAGCCAAACTTAAGAAGACTTAGACTCGGCTTATTTATATATACGAACTACAAATAGGATGTCCCAATCCTGTGATGACTTCCTTATATGAGTACTTCGCCTTTTGACCAATATAAAAGGGGTATTTTGAAAAAACGACCTTTGGAATTAATATTCTTCGTATGAATGATTGGCATTCCAAAAATCACAGTAATCGGATCACTGGTTTCTGAAATACAGACTGTTAAACATTATATAGGTATTTAGTTTTTCACAGTTTGTATTTAAGAAACCAGTGGTTCGATCACTGTAATTTTTGGCATCCTGTCATATATAGGAAGAATATTAAATCCAACGGTCAGTTTTTCAAAATACCCATTTTATATTGGCCAAAAGGCCAAGTCCTCATATGAGGAAGTTCTCACAGGAACAGGACTCCACAAATAGGAGGCTTGGAAATAGGCTTGTGAGAGTACTCACAAATTAATATATTTATGATTTAACCTTGACGAGAAATGTTTGAGTAAGCATTTACTGACTTGGTAAAGTGAGCAAACATTCAGATGCATGGCTAGGCCATTAGATCACTACTCAATATATAAATACAAACAATTTTTTTATTGAATAATTTACGAACAAGCTTGATAATAAACGAGCTAAATTCAAATAAATCAAAATTCAATTTGAACTTAAATAATCAAAATTCAATTTGAACTTAAATAATCAAAATTTTAACCAATCAAATTTTAACAGTCCGAAGCTTGACTCAATTCGATTCATTTGCAGCCTTATTGATGGTACCACTACACTATATATGCTCACACATGGCGTACACTCCCTTCTTTAGTTATTTATTTAAAAGGCGAACAATCTGTGTCTCTTTAGGAATAAAAATCACGTGAAGCAGATTAAATAAAGCATGTTAAGCAGACAGCTTTTCCCTTTATAAAAACTTAGGCACAAAGCAACGTAAGTCCCCAAACCATATTATAAGAGGACGTTATGTTATGGTTACAACTTTCTAAGTTATTTATCTCTATTCTACTTGTAACGTCTAAGAATCTCTACCTCTCCCATAGCTGCTTCTACTAGACTCGATCTGTGGCTCATGAAAAGGGTTAGCTGATCCAAATTAAAGCATGCCACTATTTGGGCCCCCATGCCTAAAAAGTTTAATTATATTCCGGATTTTATTCCTCTCTCTAACTTATTATAGCCACCATCTAAAGTTCCGTTTGAATTAGTTTTGTCGAAAAAGTTAATTATTTTTAGGGTTTAAAATGTCACTTTGATCTAAAGACTAATATGATGGGGTATATAATGATATCTAGATGACTAGCTCGGGCGTGATAAGATTATTGGTCAATGCGAACTCTCTTAACTTCTGCCATAATCATTTTCTAAGATGAAATTTTTGATATGTGAAGGAATGATTTGGATGTAACTCTAAAGATATATGTGCGTGTAGAGATATTTTAGACAAAGCTAATCCAAACGGAACATAAGTTTTTGTTTCGGTTTCAGAAAGATTAAAGCGTAAAAATGAAATAGATTAGAAAAGCTTAGGGAAGAATTTCATCATCGCAGTACATATTAGCCAAGTAACGTGGACCTCCCTTGAAAATAGTTTGATTAAAGATTCAATTCATTCGAATTCATTTAAAAGATAAACATGTTAATTTTAAAATTTATTTAATTTTTTATTTATTGATTTATTAAGGTCTCGTTTGAATTAGCATTATTTAAAATTAATCACTTTCAGTGCACTATAGCTTTACGTATATTTAGAGTTATGTTCAAGCCATCTCTTTGCGTATCAAAATTTTCATACTAGAAGTAACTGTAGAAAAAGTTAGGAGGGCCGAGCCAACTTAGGCCAATTATCTTATCATCCCTCAAATCATCTAGAAATGATTATATATCATTTTTATGCATGTCATATATGCCAAAAATAATAGCGATCGATTTGACGGTGTGTAAGTTTTTCACAGTCAGTATTTTAGAAAAAACCAGCCGTTAGATCATTGTAATTTTTGGCATATACGACATGCATAAGAAGAGTATTTAATCCAACAGTTGGTTTTTCAAAATACCCATATCAAATTGGCTAAAAAAATACGTCCTCACGTAAGCTTATGTGAGAATATACCCATAAAAAAAGAACTGAACGACATATATAAGTATACTATTATACGGTGTACAATACACCATTTTGCGTAAGGTGATCTATTTTCAATCAATGTGTGACTGGTATTTTGAGAAACCGATCAATGGATTAGATAATCTTCTTATATATGCATGCCAAAAATTAATATTACAGTTTTTTACTGTCACGATTTCTAATTTGGGATTTTCCTTGGGAGGTATCGGGAAGGAATTGGAATATAATAATATTGATTCTCAGTTTTTCACAGTTTGTGTTTTAGAAACTGATTGTCGGATTACTGTTATTTTGACAAACATGACATATATAAGATTAGTATGCAATCTAACAGTCGGTTTCTCTAAATACTTATCTTATATTGACTAAAAGCCTAAATTCTCACGTAAATTGATGTGTACGTATCCATAAGAAAAGAACTGTCGACTGATGGTTTGAGAAAGCATTAAGCATTGACTAATGATGAATCTGTAGCAAGAGTAGGACTAACATCGAAAAGTTACCTCATCTCTGGTTTTTTAGGGCATCTCTTAATGAATTTGTAAATAGAGGACGATCCACGGAACCATTCCCCTGTTGGAGGAGATGAGTGCAGCTAGATGAGAGGAGTTAAAACACGTGGAGTAGCAAGACTTGAACAAAAGTTTGAACATCAAAAATATGAATAAGAGATTTGAATCTCTCCTGAAATTTTGGTATAAGTTTGAGAATGTTTGGAGAATGATTTTAATCCATTTTTACTCCATTTTGAATTTAAGAAAGCATTTGAGTAAGAATTGGAGATGTCTTTGGAGCATCTCTAATGGGAGATGCAAATTTGGTGATCCATATTTTTTTTTTTGTATTATCAAAATGAAAATAGATATGAATATGAATAGACGTGTGCCGTATACATTTTTTGACGCAACCACCTTTGATAGTCAAGAGACCCATTTTATAAATACAAATACTTTGACAATATCATGAATGTAAAAAATTACAGAGATCCAATGGTCAATTTTTAAAATATAGATTATAAAAAACTACGATGATATCCAATAGTGAAAATAATCACAATATTTTACAATTTGTATTCTAAAAATCGATTATTGAATCACTATAATTTTTGGCATACATGACATACATAAGAAAAATATCTAAAGGTCAGTTTTTTAAAACAGTCAAATGAATACGCTAAATGGGAAATGCAAATGAGAGCTATTTATATCATTACAAGAATATACTTGAAAGAGGAGTGCAAATGGCAATAATGGGAGTGCAAATAGCATTGCCCTATTATTGTTATTAGGGGTAATTGGCCAAAGGTCCCCATTTACAAGATTTTCATACCAAAAGTCTTCTCCAAAGATTTTTCATGCCAAAAGTCATTTTGGCGTCAATTGGGCAAAAATACCCTTCTTCCCAACAAGCTTCAACGTCACCTCCACCTCTATCCTCGAGTTCACTACACCGGACTCCGGGTTCACTATGCCGGAAATACATTTCACTATGCTGGAAACATGTTTCACTATGTCGGAAATCGTATTTTACTGCACCGGAAAATGCATTTTACTATGCCGGAAACTCGTTTTACTATGCTGGAATCCTGAGTTCACTAAGTCAGAACTGGATTTCACTACACTTGGGAAAAAAAAAGTTCATTCTTTTTCCTACACTTTCCAAGAAACCAAAGAATTTTTTTTTTTCTTATATTTTTCCCCCAACCCAAAAAAAAAAAAAAAAAAAAAAAAAAACTAAACTAAACTATACATTCCTAACAGATGAGAGAGAGCAGGAAAGAGAAAAAAGAGGAGAGAGAGAAGGACAAAAAATAGAGAGCAAGAGAGAAAGATGATGCTTAATGCTGGCGAGGTGGAGCAGCTGCAACGATGCACATGTTTGGAGTAGTTATTTTCCATTTTTGCAATGAAAAATCAACGGCGTTACAAAACTTGCGAGATGCATATAATGGGGATCACGACTTTACAGAAGTGAATGGAGGTCGCCGTGAATAGAGGTTGCGATTCGCAATTGATTCTCAATCGTTAGAGCTTCTGAAGACCATCTGATTCGCCGAAGCTTCTTTTTATCTCTCTTTTGCCAAGATTAGATACATATTAGAACCGGCCATGGTGAATCTCTGCACCGGCTATGGTAGCACTAACTGAACCAACAGATAGCTCTGCAAATCTTTGCAAATCTTTATCGCCGATGTTGTCGATGTCGCTGATCTAAGCTAGAGATGGAGCTCGCCGAAAAAATCCATTGCAAGAGGGGTCAATGTTGGCTTTGCCGATTATCATCCTATTCTAGACTCGCTGCTGCTAGCATAAAGAGAGAAAGGAGAAGCAAAGAGAAAGAGGGAGGGAGGAGAGAGAAAAAAAGAGAGGAGAGAAATGTAGAGAGTTGCTGCTAGCACAGAGGGAGGAGAGAAAAATGAAAAAGAAGATAGTAGGAGGAGAGAGAAAAAGAAAGAAGCAAATGGAGAGAAAAAGCATCGGGAATGGAGTTGATGTCAAAGGGCAATTCCGTCTCAAATAAAAGTAGTTTTGAAAAAATAGGATTTTAGGCAATAAAATTCTTGTAAGCAGGACTATTGGAGGAAAAAAATATATGAAAGGACTTTATGCAATTAACCTCTCTAAAGTGAGACTTTTGGCTAATTATGCCTTATTATTATTGTTTGGTTGGTAGATCATTTCAACACGTCACATAGTCAAGTCAAAGCCAGCTTTCAATCCGTCACGGTGTTTGACTTTTTTTAATCCATCCCACTCTGAGTCATAAATACGTTGCCGAACAATCAAGAAATCACAACCCTTCATCATAAAAAATGAACAGCGTAAAAGATGTGGGCCCCACTCCTCACTACTGCCACGTATCCAAGATTTGTATGGACTTGTATCAGCAAATCACACGCAAATAGTTCCCTGGCGCCTGGAAGGCTGGAATATGAGCATCTCTTTGTCATTTATTCCAGATTTCCAGACCAGTAAGCCAAGTCCAGAGAAGAATTTAATGGGCAATAGTGCCATTTCACACAAAAAAGAAGAAAAGAATATGCTTATTAACCGACAAAATCAACTAACAATTAACAAATAGTACTATATACCAATATTCACCACTGAAACTATGAAAGAGACCCATAATTCCTTGCTATATGGAACCTATTTGCTTTATTTTATCTTTTCTAGTAAATAACCTATTTTTTTTTTTTTATTTTATAAAACATAGAAATCATGGAAATCACAAAATGAAAACAATGCTTTATAAAACAAATTTACAAACACATATTTGTCTTATTGGAGAAAGCTAGGAATGTAGTTTTCAAATATTACTATCTTGTCTTTGTAAGAGGTTTCATTCTGATTTTGAAGATAAAGTAAGAGTACTTCTTTAAAAAATACATAGTGGATTTTGTCTTTTATTTATTAAGATAAGAAATTATTCTCAAAGTAGGAATATTACTCCTTTCAAAATTATACACTTGATTTGTTATATGGATCTCATCATCCTGCATAGACAATCTAGATAGGAGGGTATCTGTCTTTATTAAATGTTACATTAAAAGTTAAAATACTCTTTTGAATTTACTTAGTGGATTCCTCCTCTTGTCTACAAATAATTTGTTTTTACTTTCAGGATATTATAACAAAAAAACAAAAAAGTTATGATAAGAGTGTCCTTTTTTTACAGAGTATATTTTTTGGAATATTGCAAAATTTTAGGGCCTGTTTGGGAACTTTTAAAACTAGGTCTGGCCAGTTTTGATTTTTTTCTGTTATATGGTTTTTATATATACCAGTTTATAGTTGGTTTGAAAAAAAAAACTGTGTTTATACCTTATTTTTTGAACAGAATTGAACTGATTTACAGAAAAAAAATGCACTTACCAAACAGTACTGACTAAAAACCAGACAGGCTTATCCTCAGCTGGCTAGATTTTTAAGTTTACCAAACAGCCCCTTAAGATTTATCCTTTTATTGGATAAAAGATTTATATAACTTATTTTTGGGTAGTTTAATAACATATGTTGATCAAACTTTGTTCTGAACAATTTTTTTGTTAATTTTAAGTAGTGCATGTGGATCCATTTTAATATTTTTCTGTTCAAATTTATAGTATTTAACTAATTCATTATAATAAATATGGTAATATGGTATGTGTCTTACGTTACATGTTCAAAATACCTAACAAAATCAGAGAACTCATTATAAGGACAATGGTGCCCTTAGTTTATACTTGTGCCAATTTAAGTTTGACGTTGCTAATTAACGATTTCGATCAACTTTAATCAGCGTATGTAGATATATTTTAATATAATTTTGTTTAAATCTATATTATTGGATAAACTCATTATTTTAAAATTCCTAAATACATAGGCGCATAGAATAAAATTTGAATCCACATCATCTACTCTATAATTAATGATTAATACAAATTACCAGTAGAGTAATTAGAATTGGTTCCAACCGAGAATCAAACAAAATTAGTCAATTTAGTTTAGTTTGGTTCAATTCCAAGTAAGATTTGATTTGGTCCTGGTTTGATTTTTTTGCTATATAAGCTAACCAAATTCAATGCAGTTGAGGTCCATGTGGTTTTTTTCTAAACCAAACCGAATTTATCTTATTCTTATGCCATGTGTTAAGATTTTATATGTTGGATTAGTTTATTATTTGTTCATATTCCACTTATTATTTCATCTTATATATATATATAGGATATGATGACGGGTGGTGGTTTGTAAAATTATTAAATTGTGCATAATGCTTATTGTTTCCAAGAGAGGTTATTGGCTTTTTATTTGAAAATTTTATTGTTAGATATATATTCCATTAGCTTATTATATATATATTATTGATTTTAATTTTAAGAGAAAATTACACTTTTCTCCCATAAACTATAGGCCGTTTTCACGTTGTCTTCTATGGTTTCGATTGCATCAATGTGTGCCTTAAACTATTATATTGTATCAAATTATCTAATTTTGTCAGTTATTCCGACTGAAAAATGGTATTAAGACATGTTATTTTTTTATGCGGTATTTATCCTATAATGCTGATGTGTGTATAAGCATATCGGTGAAGTTTTATGATTTTTCTCAACATATTTTAATTTTTATGAATTATTTTTTCCATACAGTAAATAAAATTTATAATAAATAAATTATTAAGAAAAATCATGAAATTTCACCGATATGCCTGTAGACCCATAAGGAATCCGGGATAAATATTGCATAGAAAAATAATAAGCCTAACACTATTTTTTAGTAAAAAAAAAAACAAAAGGCTAACTGACAGAATGAGATAGTTTGATACAATTTAATAGTTTAGGAGGCACATTGATGCAATTAAAACCACAGGGAGGAAACATAAAAACGGTCTATAATTCGAGGGGGCAAAGTATAATTTCTCTGAATTTTAAAATATGTTTTGGTCTTAACTTTTATAAATTTTATTTGTTCAAAACAGATTGTTACTTTTAAATTAAAATATACATTATTTGAAAGCAAATTTAAATAATGTTGACAAATTGAACAAATTCGACATCAATATGTTCGATTTGGTTGAATTTGGTTTTGTATGCAATTTGGTTCAATCTAGATTCGTTCTATTGCAATTTTTCTAGATAAAATTGAATTGAATTGCATCCTTAATTGCATTAATGAAAAGTACTGCATGAACCAAATTTTGGACTAAGTTTTTTAAATGAAATGATGTAACATTATGATAGAATCTCTATTTTTATAAATTTCAAAAATGCTATAAAGTAGAAGATCTATTTTATTCCCACATCATTTGATTTTAAAAAATATAGTCTAAAATTTAGTCCATATAGCATTAATCTTACGTCAATGGCTGAATTATTTTTTTTAGTAAAAGAGTGAAAAATATACTCTTGTAATAAATTATAGGGCAGTTACAGCAATGGACCCGTGTGTTTAAAACATTACGTAAATGAACTCGTATTAACAATATTTACGTCAGTGAACCTCATATGACGAAAATACCCTTAATATCATAAGTTATTCATGGAAATACCATTTTAACGGTCAAATTTTTCAAAAAGTTAACATATAATTTAGTAAATGCAAAAAATCCCATATTAGTACGTAATCCCATAATAAAATATAATGGCCAACGACATACTAGATAATAAACAATACCCACAATAAAGACAAAGCATTAAATACACATCCAATCAATTATCGATGTGACATTAAAATCAACTGATTTGACTCATAAAAGCAAGATATTAACCTATTGGAATTGGAGATTATTAGTAAATTTCAGGATTTTTTACAAAGTTGAGAATTGGAAATTATGTATTAATATAAGGATTATATGTTAATGTTGTAATTGGGAATTATATATAGTCTTTGGGAATTATATGTTAGGATGAGGATTATGAAGAAAATTTGAATTTTTTTTTTAAAATTATCGTTAAGAGAGTATTTTCATCCAAAAAAAATACTCATAAGTCTATTGACGTAAATATTGTTAACATGAATCCATTAACATAAATTTTTAAACACACAGGTTTATCGCCGTAAAATGTCCCAAACTTGAGGAATGAGGATCCTTTGCTTGAGTTTTTTTGGTACTTAGGTGATGTGTCATGATTTGGATCTTCTGCACATCACCCAAATGAGAAAATAGAACATCCAGATTATGACTCAAGCATACCCAAGCGCAAGCAGAAGATCCAGACTGATATATATGAAATGAAAAATTCTATACAACCAGAAACTTTAACCCAAAATTAAAAACTACCATGATGTGTCATGTTTTGAGTGGTGTGTGAAAAAGATAGAATATATTTGAAAAAAATGACTAAACCACTCAAAGCATGACAAATCATGGTGGTTTTTCATTTCGGGTTAAAGTTTCTGGTTGTATAGCATTTTTTCATATGAAATGTATTTTAAATCAAGGCAAATGTTATCCGCACTCCACATTTTACCTCCTGCACTCCCCACTTACATAAACCATGCCAAAATTCCACTTTTGCCCTTAAGCTAAGAAAACTTCCATTTTAATATATTTTGGTATTTTGCACTTTCGTAGTGTCAGTTACAATATATAGTTTGAAAAATTAACCGTTGGATGAAATACTCTTCTTATAATAAAAAATCACTGTGGTCCAACAAATGGTTTTTGAAAAAAGTGACTTCAAAATTGTAACATTTCAAATAAGAAAAAGAATACAGTTTTTGCATGCAGTTTTTCCAAAAAGAATAAAAATTGACCATTGGATTATAATGATTTTTGATAAACATGACATTTATAAGATGAATATTTTATCCAACAACAGTCGATTTTTCAACCATGTTTTGCAACTGATTTTATGGAAATGTAAAATGCCAAAATATATTAAAATTGAGAATTTTTTTGGCTTAAGGGTAGAAATGGAATTTTGGCATGATTTCGGTTAGTGGGGAGTGCAGTGGTGAAATGTGGAGTGCGGATAGCATTTGCCTAAATTAATATGCCCAAAATGAAGGAAAACGGCGGCCTTATCGTAGCCGGACACCGAAAGAAAAGGTTCTTCAAAGAGTCAGCAAACAAAAAGGAAGTACATAAAGGAAGTTAAAAAAAAAAAAAAAAAGAAAGAAAAAAGAAAGAAAGAAAAGAAAAGAAAACGAAAAGCAATCTTGATTTCTTTCCCTGAAAATGAATGAGAAAGTGAAGGAAAAATTGCCGGGAAAGTGGAGGGGAAATTTTGAGATTTTGAGCAGTCCAGAGGCTGTACAAGAAAGTGAAGGAAGATTTTTTGTGATTCTCTTCTGTAACTTGTGATGCTTTTGCTAGACAGTTTGTGGTGCCTCTGTTTAAGCAGAGATATTAAAGTCAGCAAGAGAACCAATTGATTTTGCAGGTTGATGATGATGATGATGCTGTGACCTCGTTTCTTCAAACCGTATCTGACACACTATACAACACTCTAGCGATGGTCAAGAGTTACAGCACTTGATTTGACGCGTTTCATTGGTCCTAATGGAATTTGTTGTGTTTCTTATGAATCTGAATTGAAAGCGAAGAAGTCTCAGATCCACAATTTGAGGTTCCGATCGAGTTTTTGAAAGATGGATTTAGAAGAATTCCGGTCGATCTTGATGAACACCGGCGTCGACGTATGGACACTGATCGAAACTGCAATCTCCGTGGCTTCCATGGATTATGGTAATGACTTCAAAGACCGAAGAGACCACATCGTCGAGCAGCTTTACGCGCCGGTTGTTTTGCAGTGTCGAAACTGCGATAGACATTTTTCTCAGAAGCCAAACGCTGATGATGAAACTGTAAAAGTGAATCGTCAATCGGAAGAACGAAGTAAAGGTCGGATAGAGAAGGAGAGTAGTAGTCGTCAATCGGAGGAACGAGGTAAAGGTCGGATAGAGAAGGAGAGTAGTTGTAGTAGTGAAGATGAAGATCAGATGTACGAAAGCTCAATCGATGAAGAACAGAGGAAAATACTTGCGATCAAGGAGCATCTCGAAGATCATGATCAGGTTTTGTTTGATCTTATTTAGTTGTTTGTATTTTAGCTAATTTTATTGCGTAATTTATGGTTTAATTTTGTAAGTTTTTTTCATGGGAAATTTTGTAGTCAGACGAGTCTCTGGTTGATCTGCTTGAAGGTCTGGTAGACATGAATATTACTTTCAAAGCTCTGAAGGTAAAGACCAGAACAATTATATTCTCTTTTCTCTCTCTCCCTCCCTCCCTCCCTCCCTCTCTCTCTCTCTCTTATATATGTATATATATTTCCGTTTTATTTTCTTCTTATCCAAACGGAGTCATATTTTCTCAGGAAACTGATATTGGAAGGCATGTAAACCGACTGCGAAAGCATTCATCCAACGAAGTAAGACGACTAGTAAAGCAACTTGTCAGGTTTGGAAATTTTTTTTTTCTTTTTTTAATTTTATTTAAATAAAACAAAAACAGTGCAAATTTTGAGTCGAAAATGGAAACAAAATGAAACAGTCGAAAGCAATTATTGATTGATTTGCAGGAAGTGGAAAGATTTGGTAGACGAATGGGTGAAGTTGAACACACCTGGGGAAACTACAGCTTCTACACTTGTTGGTAAATACCAAAACTTTCTCAACTCTTCTCTTCTTTTCTTGTTGAGTGAGAAAATGCATGAGAGAAAGTAGGAGAAAAATCACAGTCAAAGTATTTAATGAAAAGGTTATTAATGGTGGCAGCTGGTGGAGACTCTCCTCAACAGAGTCATAACCAGAAAAGCACCCAAATTGGTCATAATCATGTGAGCAAAATCTCTCTTATTCCACAAGTGTTATTTCATGTTTTCTCCCATCTCTCTTTTCCTTGATACCATGCTTTTTTGTGCTCTTTCAGCTACTGGATTTTGCGTGTTCTCCATATCCACACAGTAAGTAATTCAATCAGACTCAAAGATGTTTAACTTGAGCATTGGCTATTTATTTCTACTCTCGGGTGGATCATTTTTGTTTGGATAATATTTGTTCTCATTCCATAGGAGGAAGTTTTTCCCAATTTTTACTTAAAATGTGTCATATATCCAAATTATATAAAAGAAATCATATGCATTGCCATATTTAGGTCCAAGTTTGCATGTCCACATGCTTTCATGTACATGTGAAGATGAATGAAAAATACTATATAGGACAAGTTTAAAAAGCCACTTGATATGGCAACACAATAAAATCTCTATCATGCATTTAAAAAAAAAAAATGTATAAAAACAGAGATTCTATATATCATATCGTTACGTCAAATGATTTAAAAAATGTGGTCTAAGATTTGATCGTCCCAGCATTACTTAATATGAATACATGTCTATGTCAACATATTTGAGTATCCTCTTGTCCTATTTTCGTATTTTTAAAATTAATTATAACACATGCTGAGATATGAATTGAGGAATGTCAGATGGTTTTGAAAAAAGGTCTAAAATTTGATCCTCTTGTCATTTCTTCATAAGATTATATGCCATCATATTTGAGTATTCGCATATTCATATTTTTTTAAAACTAATTATGATATATGGTAAATATAATTGAAAGTGAGGATAAACTTCTCCTCACTAGTTACATGTCTTGATTGTTATGTTATATGGTGGTCATTTACCGTGAAATGTAAACTGGACTCAGCAACAGCGAATTAAGGTGGTTTTAATTTGTTACAGATGGAAACTCTGGCTCAGACAAGAACTGTTCGGATCCAGAACAGAAAGTGAGAATGCTTCCTCAAAGAGAAGCCCCAACAAAACAAACCCAATCCGTCCCTTTCTCTGCTTCTGTTACTCCAAATGTATTGCTATCAAAAGCTTCACAAATTTACATTCTTTATGTTAAACCCTTTTCTTCCTAAGCTGATTTTAGTCCTTTGTGATTTGTGGAAACAGAGAGAAGAGAAAGAAAGCTTCATGGATCCAGAAAAACTGAATTCAGCAAGAAGACGGCTTCATGAGAATTACCAGGAAGCTCAAAATGGTCTGTATTTGTTGGTTTTATTCTAGTTCATATGTTTTCACTGTTTTGTGTTTGTTTTGTCTTAATTCTCGTAATTAACTTACAATTTCTTTTCATGAAGCTAAAAAACAAAGAACAATTCAAGTGATGGACATTCACGACATCCCCAAACCAAAGAACACGTTCTTTGCCAAGAACAGAGGCGGTGTTCAGGCCAGACATTGGTGATGCAGAGCAAGACACATAGTCGCCTGCTGTACATTTAAACCTGTAAGTACTCTTCGCTATTCTTTTCTTTTTCATTTTATTTTAAACTTCTCAAGAAGGCTACGGGCATCCATCACTTCGGGCAGGTGACCCCGTATTCATACAATACAACACCAATTTTAAGGCCTAGTGATTAATTATGTTATTGAATAGAGCAATGTTATATCGCTATATCGAATCACTACAATTATCGTTATAAAAAGAAAATGATGGTAGTTTTGAAAAATCACTTATGAGTATATTTGAAAATTCACAATCTTTTTTTCTTGTAGCGATATGTGTAGTGATACATAACATTTTTCTTTTGGATATGGGATCATAAAAGGGTTCTCCCATATAAATTTGGGGAAAATGCTTTATATCCCAAAAAAATTATCCCAAAAGTGTCCCAAAATGATGTGACAGATAATCTAACCCGTCTTTTAGTGAATTCTCCCTCCATAATAAATGTAAGGTTAGAATTCATTTGAGATGTCTTTTTAGTACAATATTTTGGGACATATAGCATTACTGAAAATTTGGTGACCAAAACCTCTAGTCTCACATAGGTGCCCGACTATCTTTCCTTTGACTATGCTAATTAACAAATTAATACCACCTATTCTTTAATTTGTTTGGAACATATGATGATGTTATTTTATTTATTTATTTTTGAATAGTAGAACATTAATTATAAAAATCATACATAAATTATGGCAGTAAGAAATCTCGAAATCGAAGTTAATAATTCCAAACTCCAATCCTCCTAGCAATTGGACTAGTTTTAGTAGGTTATGTATGTACGGGGAAAAATCCATTCAGCCTTCTTTTTTAGTCTCCGTGTTCTTTCTCCCTCGCATGTATATCCAACCTGTGATAAGTTTTTTAAGAAACCGACCATTAGATTAGATGCTCTGCTTATACATGTCATGTATGCAAAAAATTATATTGATCCAACGGTTTTTCAAATTTTTTAGAAAAATTGTAAAATATAATGAAAAATTATGAAAAACTATTTTAGTCTATTTTTTGAAGAACCGGTCGTTGAATCAATTAACATAAATTTTTAAATGCATGATACGTTTAAGTGAAACATCTAATCTAGTGGTCGATATCTCATAAGACATGTTCTAATTTAGTCATATATGATAGCGAGAAAGAAAAAGACTAGAAAGAAATGTTGAATAGAATTGTTGTATCACTTTGTAAACTTAATTTTTCTTAAAAAAAAATAGTGTAAGTAATGAACCATTATCACTATGACTGTCACATCCCTATGTGACCCATGTAAATTACTAAATTCATGCTAGTTCCATCCTCTTTGGGGTGGGTGGTTGGGGGGAGGGGGGGAAGTTGGTCAAAAGTTGATTTTTTGAGAGGTCAAAATTAATGATAGTATGTCTAACAAAGTGTTCTTTTTATCAAAGGAATGGACCATTAATTTTCTAGCTGACAACACGATAGGTGTAACGTTTTTTTATATACTTAATAAATAATATAATGGATTGCACATGGCAAGGTAACAGGCCGGAGTGCATAATACAATGGTGGAGATCGAGTAATGTACTGATGTGTTCTAGTATATAATAGTGCTTAATACAATGGGCGCTCATGTCAATTAAGCTAGTCACACAGGAGCAACCCTGCACGGTATATAGCTAGCATCACTCTTTCTTTATTTATTTTATAACATTGCTATCTATGGGCGTACAGGTTGTAATATCGATTTGTAAAATAGAAGGTGGACATTGAAGCCGCTAAAGTCAAGGGTTACACCCGGCGGCTGATCGAGCTTAGGTGTTTGATGCGTAATGACTGGATTCATGACTTCATTGGTTTGGTTTGTAATATATTTGCTTCAGTGGGCTGGCCTCAGCATTGACCGACTGATAATGAATGTAGTCCACGTGATTGTAATATATATTAGTTGAATTTTCTGTAGTGCCCCTAACCAAGTACATTGCTTCATAATTTATTATGTATAATGCTAGTTTCACAGGACTAATTGTATCATCTTTTCTCAACCGTTTAGGGTAAACATATTTGTGAGGTAACAATACCATATTAGCAAATAATTAGTGTCGCATGTTATATTATACATTACATAGTTTCAATCAGTTCTGATTCAGTCCGTATGTGCTTACATAAGTTATGTAAGCGTGAAGTCCATTGAAAATTTTGAGAAAATAACTGTTGGATCACTGTAATTTTTGACATATATGATATGCATAAATACGTATAGTATTTAATCAAAAGATTAATTTTTCGAAATATGCATGACAGAATTATCTATTACTTTTATGATGACATAAACTTGTATAAATATATACTGACTTGATCATTCAGGTAGTTTCAATATCTTAATTATGTTATTGTAATAAATAGCATCACCATCGTGTATATATATTACCTATTGGCTCCTGTGCTGTCTTAGCATTGTTATACATGTCACACATGTCTTCTGAAATGATAAAAGTGATAGTGGTAACTAGCACGATTAATGGGTGCAGCCACACAGACTCGAGGGGCTGCTGTCCCTTCAATTAAAAAGTATTTAATATTTAATTTATATAGGTTATAAATTATTGTTATTTTTGCTCTCTAATATGCTTCGGTATGGAATTTGAGCTTAGATTGAATTGTTCATGTCTCTTCCTTTATGGGGTGAGATGAATGAGGTTCTTGATCCATTTGTTACCCTTTTCTCATTAACAATTAACCATTAACTATATTTATGTTATGTAGAATTGTTAGAAAAAAAAATAAAAAAATCTTGTATGCCCCTTCTTTTTGTACTTTTCCACTCTTCCTCTCATCCTCGTCTTAATTTCCAGGATTAAAATTTTTGGGTGGGGCCACTGACAACATTCAGAATTTGTAATTTGTAATGCCAAGCTAGATTATGTAGTTCTTTGACATTTTTGGGTGTAACATCACGAGGCATGTGTATATATATAGGCATATATTACTAGCTACAATGTACTATACTTATTTTGATTTTTATAATATACAGCATTTGTATGGGGCTTCTGGACTTAGTTTGTGATGCTATGGTTGGAAATGCAGCATTATGTTGTCATCTTTGTTTCTGCAGCTATTATGAAATGTAGCATCATGGTAGCATGGCTTATTTAACACTCGACAGTACTGGTAGAGCTTTCCTTTTCACTCGAGGCAGAAAAGTCTTGGGAGGTCTTTGTTATTGTGATTTAGTGCTTGGTCTGCTTTTAGAATTTCAGGTTTTCAGGTGGTTGAGGTGTGGTGACGTGATGTGAGCTGGTGGGACGTATATATAGACCGTAGTTTTCGAGCCATCAATTTGACTTAACACTTAACAGCATGATTGAAATGTATTTATAAATGCAAAGATTTTGTCATGCTATATCAGTTGAATTAAAAAATTGGATAAATTTTTAAAATATTCTCAATGTTTTAATTTATTTGAAAAATAAATCTTATTTGAAAAGAATTATTACACTAAACCTCCATACAAAAAATTGGACATTTCTGACACTCTAACAGTTAGAAAATTTGAATTTAACTTTTTAATTTAGGAAAAATTACTAAAATATTTTTAAGGTTTCAAATTATTTTCAAAATAAATCTTATTTGAAAAGAATTACTAAACTAAATCTCCATACGAAAAATTGGACATTTATGCCATTCTAACTATTATAAAATTTGAATTTAACTTTTTAATTTTTCAAATAATCACCAAAATAATACATAATCACCAAAATATTACGTAGTCTCCAATCACGTGTTTTTTTTATGTAATCACAAAAAATGCATAGTATTGCCAATCAATTTATTATGTAATCACAAAATAAAAATAAAAATAAATAATCACCAAAATTTATATAATCACCAATTTTGTTAACAATCATCAATTCATAAAGAAATCCGTACAAGTCACTTTATTTATATCAAATCATCCCTTAAGTTACAAAATTGGGGATTGTGCTTCAAAATAGTGATTATTCATTTCAAAGGGCAGTTTTGTTAAAAAAAGAAAAAAATAGTTTAGTAATTCTTGAAAAGTGGGGTTTATTTTGGAAGTTTCAGGAAACCTTGGCAATATTTTGGTAAAATGCCCTAAAAAAATACAATCTAAAATTTAGTTTTCATAGCATTACTTATTTTTTTTAGTAGTACTAAACGAACTTCCACTTGAATTATATTTTTTTTAAGGGTTTTTTTACCCATAAGTCCTTAATTACAAAAATTATGTTGGCCCAAGTATATACCTCTAGAGGGGGGTGAATAGAGGTTATGCAAAATTTTCAAAATAATTACCAAATAAAAATTATGGTTCAATTAAATTCAGCGGAAGAGAGAAGTTTGAATCACAATATAACAATTAATATAGCAAGTATAAATTGAAATGCAAGAGAAGAGACAGAAAGATTCAAACACAAGAATTAACGTGGTTCAGTCTCCGCTTACGTCCACGCCTCAAGAGTCTCGTCTTGAGGATTCCACAATCTACTATGGATCACTCCTTCAAGGTGGAGAAACCTTTACACTTTGCATTCTTTCAAGGTGGAAGACAACTCATCCACAATCTACCTTCTAGGTAGTAGATTCTCACCTACAAGGGTTACACTAAACCCTAACAACTCACAAGATCACAAGATGAGGTTTGAGTACAATAAAGAAGACTCCTCAATGAGTAGAAGATGTACAATAGTGAAGCTTTAACTAATATCTTTCAAAGATTAAGAACTATTGAAGGGCTTAAGAGAGAATGATGATTCAAAGTGATTAAATCACACAAGAATGATGAATACTAGATAAGCTTGAGTTTGTGTATGATCATTAGCTTGTTTAAGACTCATAAGATGAGTATATATAGATCCCCCAAAAGATATGGTCGTTTTGTTAGAAACCATAATAGAGCCGTTTAGATTTGTCAAAAACTAGCCGTTATTGAGTTCAGGGCTCGGTTAGTCAACTAGGAAAGGGTTGTTAGTCGACTAGGGATTTTGAGTTTGTAAAACAAAGCCGTTGTCTCAAACAGTTAACTAAACAGTCGACTGTTTGAGTAAAAATACTTAAACACAGTCTTTTTCAAAAGTTCCAATATTTGCTCAACAAAACCACTTGTTCACACAAGTCTTGGCAAGTTCAAAAATATTTTCCAAAAGATGTTTAAGCTAAAACAAAAAGTATAAAAACATTTTGTCTTTTGGGTCCATAAAGTTCACCATGAGCTTAAAACAACTTTTGACCAAAATGAGTTTTTCCAAGTTTAAAACCTATGGTCTTTAAGTCATTCTTAATGAGCCAATGTAGTTCAATCCTAAATGAGAGATTCACAAATATAATGCCTAAACACTCACACAAGATACAAACAAAGTCTTCATACTTGAGATCTTCAATAACTTGAGCTTGGCTGGTGCTAGGCTTCATGATTGGCATGATTGGCTTTAGATAGGCTTGAGCAAGACTTCATCTTTGAATAGTTCTCTTCATGGTCCTTAGTGAATATATGTCTATCCATATTCACATGGGAGCACACTTGGAGAGCATGAACTTCATGGTTGCTTCAAGCAATGTTGAATGTTCATCTTTGTTGAAAGGCTCAAATCCTGTTTCTTATAAGCATGAATGTAATATGAAGAATATGCAAGAAACATAGGATAAACAAGTATTCAACAAAGGTAGCCAATATGTCTATTCAATAAAATAAGCCACAAGTTCATTTGAAAGGTTTGACATATATCAAAATGTTCAATGAGTATGCATATGCATAATCATAACACAATGTTTGTTATCATCAAAATCATACGATGGTAGTATAAATCATTTACCAAAATACGATTGAAGCCATAGGGCTAACAATTTATACTTAAAAGTCCAGCAAAAAAAAATTCATACCAAAAAATCCTTAAAATATTGGAGGACAAAAATGCTATTAATAACAAACAAATAGTCAATTTTCATTCAAAAATCCTTGACTTTAGGCAAATAATATTTTCCTTTATTTTTGCCTTAAATGAAGAAAATTTGAATTAAATATAGATTAATGCTACTTTTACCATAACTTTTCCCGCATTAGTCATTCTTGTCCTAATTGTCAATATGTGCTCTAGTACCACATTAACCATTCAGTTAATGAAAAATAGTGTATTTTTACTGTTTTCTATTTTCACTATCCTGAAGTATTTTTATTTTTATTGTCTTATATTTTAATTGTCCTAAAGTGTATTTTTACCATTCTCGTATTTTCACTGTCCTGAAGTGTATTTTCATTGTCATTGTATTTTTCACTATCTTGGGTGTATTTTCACTGTCAGGTGTATCTTCACTATCATGGGTGTATTTTCATTGTCTATTTTTAAGTTTTTACTGTATTTTTTTTAGGTTTTCATTCACTTTTTTTGAGTTTTCATTCCATTTTTATGGGTTTTTATTGTGCTTTATTGTATTTTCACTGTCTTCTTTGAATTTTTACTGTGGGTTTTTTTATCGGTTTTTACTATATATTTTTTTTATAAAAAAGAAAAAAGAAAAATGCTATTTTACCATAAAATTTCCCACATTAGTCCTTCCCGTCCTAGTGTCATCATGACGTGGGATGCTTTGGGGCAAAAAATGGTGTATTTTTACTGTTTTCTATTTTAACTATCTTAAGGTGTATTTTTACTATTCTTGTATCTTCACTGTCTCAGATGTATTTTTACTGTCAGGTGTATCTTTACTGTAATGAGTGTATTTTCATTGTCAGGTGTTTCTTCACTGCGGTAGGTGTTTTCATTGTGCTAATGATTTTAACTGTGGTGGGCTTTTTCACTGTGCTAGGTTTTTTTGCTGTGGTGGGTGTTTTCACTTTGATGAGTGTTTTTACTGTGTTGGACGTTTTTATTGTGTTGGGATTTTTTTCACCTAGTTGATGTTTTCATTGTATTAAGGTTTTTACTATGTCCAATGTTTTTAATGTTGGACGGGAAATGGAAACGGAAAGTGTGTCGTAAAAAAATTATAATCTCAAAAGTTTATTGATCGATTGGACCACAAATATAAAAAGAAGAAAATAAAAAGAATGCATCCCTCTCCATTTTAAGTTAGGTGAACACAAAACTTTTCAATTATTTTATAAGGAGATTCACAAAATATATAAAAATAAAAAATTCTAAAAAGATATGAACTTATAAAAAATAATGAAATAAAAAAAAATTATGAAATGTTGGATGTGATTTTTAAAAGGAAAAGTTTAACCAACCCTTTCCACCTGCCATTACCAGATCCTATCTTGCCATCGAACCAATGAAAAGTGCAAACCATAAGAATCTAAAAGGAGCTTGGGGAATGCATCCAACCAAGAGTAACTCGAAGGAAAAAAGGGGGAATCATATCTTCAAAACATAAAATTACGAATGATTACCGTTTTTATTGGATTGTATTTAATTTAAATTTAAAATTTGAAAATTAAATAAGTTGTGAGATATTTAAGGAAAAAATATATAACTCAAAAATGGAATAAAAAATAAACTAGCAGAAATAAATAATAAAAGAGTTCAAACATTCTTTCTCAAATAAATATGGAAAATCAAAAAATTTATCTTCTATGAATCAGCAGGGTGAATCCTGTAATATAAAAAATAATGATTGAGTTAAAACTGCCTAAAATATTCGGTCATGGATCTATTGGAATAAATATGTACTTTTGATTATACAATCTTTTTGGTTGGATTTTTGAGTATAAAAACTTCTAATTAGGGATTTATGGATCATTTCCCTTTTTTTAAACCACTTGTTGTGAAAGCATGATATAATCTCTATTTTTGTGTATTACATAAAATAAAGGGCATTTTACACTAATAATCTAAAGTTTTCCAAATATTACGTGAACGAACCCAAAAAAAAATATTTACGTAAATAATTTTTTTGGACGAAAATACCCTTATGTACACCCAATAACCACCCTTTTACCAATCCAAAAGTCAAAAATTCAAAAAGTCAAAAATATTTAAGGATCTAAAAATCAAAATTTTTTTTCAAAATCTATGAGTAATCTCCAATAATGCATAGAATTTCCATTCTAAACTATAATCTCCAATCCCTAAAAATAAACGGAATCTCCATTTTTTTCATAGAATCCCCAATTTAAAACTAATCCCCAACTTTATATGAAGAATCTCTAATCCCCATCAACAAACACAACATTAATTACATGTCACATCAGTAGGAGATATGACGTGACAATACAGAGTTGGGGATTGAGTACTCTATGAAAAATTGAGGATTATATGTTATGCATTTTTTGTATTAAAAAAAAAATTAGAGAGGGAACATAAAATATTGATTTGACATGTCGGGGATTGGAGGTTATTTGAAATTTAGGGAATTCTTAATAAAATTGGGGATTGGGGATTATGTATTATCTTGGGGATCATTAGACTAAAGTGGGATTACGGATTGTGCTTGTTTTGGGGATTACGTATAGAATTGGAGATTATGTACAAAATTAATCAAAAATCAAATTTTGACCATTAGAAGGGAAATTTCGTTCAAAAAATAGGAATAGGTTCCTTTACGTAAAAAGTTTGTTTGTTTGTTTGTTTTTGTTTTTGTTTTTGTTTTTTGTTTTTTTGTTTTGTTTTTTTTTTTTCTAGGTTCGTTCATGTAATGTTCGAAAAACTTAGGATTATTAGCGTAAAATGTCATAAAATAAATTCCCACGTCATGCTTTCACATTAGAGTGTTTAAAAAATATGTTGGATATTTTAATAAAAAAATAATTATTATGGATTTTATTGTGATGGTCCAATTTATATCATGAGGGGTTACAATTTTGATGGTCAAATTTCTATTTAATTTTGTGTAACTTTCGTAACCTCTCTTGGGTATTATGATGACCTTAAATTTGATATTATGATAGAATTTTAATTCTATCATCATAGGTTACAAAATTCCTCCACCTATAAGTAGAGGTCATTCTATGCTATTCAAAAATACACACTCATATACACTCATCTATACTCACACATATCTTCTCTTCTCTTCCTCTATGAGTCTATATTTTTAGTTTACTTTTTATAAGTTGATTGGGCAAAGTAGGATGTTGTGTGGAGCTTCCATCTTCTCATAGTTGTTTAGACTCAAGATAATAGTGTGTGGCTGGATTGTTGTATCCTGAAGGCGGCTTGCTAGTGAACTACTGTATCGGATATAATTCGTAGTGGAGCGAACTGTCTTAAAGAGAGCAACCTAGTCCGACCTTAACCCTGCCGATCTTCACTTTTTACAACAGTACATTATATTATTTGAGGTAATATTTATCTATTATATATTTTAGAAGTAATATTGTGTATGAGTTTCAACAAAATATAGTTTAATTAAGTGGTGATTCATTTACTGTTTTCTTTTTCTTCTCATTTTTTTTCTCTCTGTTACGAGTAAAAACATATATTATATTAACATGCACAAAAATGCCTATCTGAACCAACATGAGGTATTATCTTTAAGTTTCAATGATAATCAAGGCCATTTACTAGTTTTGTGTTCCACTAATTATCTTACATGAAGTAGACTCCACGTTATATTAAATAAATATTATACTTTTTTGGGCAATTTCCATGAATAATCCTAAGTTTCCAAAATATTACACCTACGAACCCGATCCAAAACATATTACGGATATACACCTATTACTGTTTTTTTGGATGAAATTATCCTTAAAATTGAAGTTTGACCAATTTGTACAGAATCACCAATTTTATGTATAATCCCAAAAAATAAACAAAATCCTCAATCCCCAATTTATCTAATAATCACCAATATTGTTAAGAATCCCCAATCCACTTTATGTCACGTCAACATTTAATACTAGTCATGTAATGTCCCCCTAATTTTTGTACATGATCCCCAATTTTATGTATAATCTCAAAAAATAAACAAAATCCCCAATCCCCAATTTATCTAATAATCACCAATATTGTTAAGAATCCCCAATCCACTTTATGTCACGTCAGCATTTCATGTGGGTCATTCAATGTCCCCCGAATTTTTTGTATAGAATCCCTAATTTTATATATAATCCCAAAAAATAAACAGAATCCCCAATTCCCAATTTATCTAATAATCACAAATATTGTTAAGAATCCCCAATCTACTTTATGTCACGTCAATATCATGCATGTCATTCATTCAGTTTGCGCTTTCCAAGAACATCAAATCAATCAAATCTTGTCTACTCTATTGGGTATTCTTAGTAATATTGGGGATTGATGATTATTTGTAATTCTGGTGATTCTTTGTAATATTGGGGATTGGGGATTGTGTTGATTATTGGCGACTCTTCGATTTTTTTTTTAATTCATCCGTACAAATTTTTTGACCATTTCAATGGTCAAATTGTAAAATACCCAAGAACATTCTAAAAAAATATTTGCGTAATTAGTTTTGGATCGGGTTCGTAGGCATAATATTTTGGAAACTTAGGATTATTCATGGAAATTGCCCTACTTTTTTATATGTTAAGGAGGCAATATAAAAATAGTATTCTTTTTCATGTGGTTGTTTGCATTATAAATTTAGCGTTGTTTGCACATAAATTGGCTTTGAATAAATGTGAGGGCGTGCCAGAACCAAATTGGTTCGAATAAAGCCAATCTTTTTTTTTTTTACCTTGGGCCCTGATTAATTAGAAGAAAGTCAAGAAATTAATTAAGAAATGATTTTCGACCGATAAATAGGTCACCATGAAAGTCTAATTGGAAGGGAAAAAACGATTGTAAAGGGTTGGGGTTCTTCCCTTTATTGGGTTCTTACTTACTAGGACTTCAACTTAATAAAAATTAAAGAAAACAAATGTAGAGAAAACTAAATTAAGAATGTAAAGTAGACTAGTATATGGAATTAAAGCAAGTTAAACTATGAATTTGAAGCAAGCTAATGAATGAAAAAAATTACCATTGAATAGGAAATACGATTACAGCTATTGACACTACAAGAAAATGTATCAATTGCAACAAAATTTTGCAACGGAATGACTTTACTCGCAAAAATGACCTCCCTAGCTAGCAACGACATAAACCATCTCAACATAACTGGTGGGGATAATTTGTGAATCCAAGGTCTGTCGTCGCAAAATTTGTATCTTAATTAACTTGGGACTGATATTTCCGTCGCAATGGGACACAAATTGTTTTTTAATAATATATATTTATATTACGACAAAGTTACCGTCACAAGAAAAAATTAATTCTCTTTTTTTTTTTTTTTATTAATACCTACCGTCATGCACAACTTCTTTTTTTTTTTTAGCAAACATGCAGAGGAATGAGCATCATAGAGAATCAAACATCCCAACTAGGTTGGCACCCAAAAAACCCATAAAATCATTTGTTATTATCCCCAAAAATTTTATTAAATAAGGAAGAATATACAAAATAAGCGAATAGAGATAGAAAATAGAGACCGGTATTGGTGATTTATAAAATATCACAAGCCAGATCACAAAGAAACAAATTAAGAAATGAATCAATAGTTGGGCAATCCAGACATGTCTCTAGATAAAGCATTAGCAACTATATTCGAAGGTTCTGTCCACCAAGAGAAGGAATGAATAAAGATAGCATGACTGACAACCAAATCAGCAACAATGTTTTATTCTCTATAGATATGAGAAATCTTTACTTTCATCTTATCCATCAACATTAAACAATGCTTCCATTTAGAAAATAAGGACCAAGGAGGAACAAGATTTCTGTGTAAAATACCATTGACAATTACTTGAGAATCACTATCAATCCATAGAAGATGCCAACCATTGTCCTAAGCCACATGAACTGCAAGGATAATACTCAGAAGTTCAGCAAAAAAGGGCAAATTAAATACCAATGTTGCAACCAAAGAATAGATTGCTTTGGAGGGATATGTTTCTTCCAAATGATCTTACCCCAGCTAACTAATTTTTTTAGGACGGAAGAAGTTATCAACATCTTTAAACTCCAAAGTACCAGATGAAGTTTCTTTTCCATATTAACTGATCTTGAGTAGTTAATTCTGAAAGAAATACAGAATTAATGTCCCTTACTATGGAAGGAAAATCCTGAAGCCATAAAGTAATATTCCAACAATGATGAGTAATGAATGAAGCCACAGAGGAGCCCATAGGAACTGAATCCGTGTAAGCTGTATTAGATGAATTCAAAAGAGATGCTAAAGTACCAGAAGCAATCCAACAATCCCTCCAAAAATCAATTGTAGATCCATCCCCCACAATCCAAAAAGAATGCTCTCTAATTATATGAAAGATTTCCTTCAAACCATACCAAATAGAAGATGAAAAATAGTGAGTAGCAGCCGAGTAAGAATATAATCTAAACCTGCACTGTAAAAACAGACTCAAGATGATTTAGAAACTAGAATTTTCCAACCAAGCTTCAGTAAAGTAGCCTTTTTCAGAGTTAGTTTCAGTTTGTTATTCTGTTTTGAGATTGTTATTCTATTTTGCTTAGCTGTACTCTGTTTTGCTTACCTGTACAGTTAGCTTTCTTAGTTGCTATATATATAGCTGAACTATGTAACTTTATTTTTAACTGAATGAAGAGAAATCTTTTCCCTAATTCTCTGTGTTCATTGTAATATGGTATCAGAGCAAAAATTCGCTGCCCTAGATTCTTCACGATCAGTGAGTTTCTTCTTGTTCTCTTCTTTTTGATCTGAATTCCTTTCTCATTCGTCTTCATGGAGACTCCGATTTCTGGTAATTCTTCATCAAATGGCAAGTCCGCCATTGATGATCCTTTGAGCCCTTATTTTCTCCATCATTCTGATGGACCTGGTCTAGCTCTTGTGTCGTAGCAATTAACTGGAGATAACTATGCCTCCTGGAGTCGAGCTATGATGATCTCTCTTTCTGTGAAGAACAAGCTCGGGTTCATCGATGGATCCATTGCCAAACCTGAAGGTAATGATCTGAACCTTTTCAATTCATGGATCAGGAACAATAATGTTGTTCTTTCTTGGATTTTGAATTCTGTGTCCAAGGAAATCTCTGCTAGTATAATTTTTTCTGAATCTGCTTGTTAGGTTTAGCTTTTGAGTGTTGGCTTGTTTCGTTTCAAAACTTGGTTTGGGTTGTACGTTTTTATAGATGTGTACTAATGATCACAAGCGAAGTCGTGCTCAAAGTTCCTATCTCACCATGGATTAGGATGGTAAGTGACTTAGTGACCTAAGGATCATGTTTAGGTGACTAGAAGTTTGTAAACTCTTGTTAAATGACTATGTCTTGCACAATGATATTAAGTGGCTTTTTCAAAGTACATGGATCGATCCAAGGATGTCCTGGATCGATCCAATTTCAAATGTTTTTCAAATACAGAAGCTGTGTAGAAATTATTCCACTCTAGATCGATCCAGCTTCACCTTGGATCGATCCAATTTCAGTTAAAATTCAACCACAGAAGCTGTGTTTAAGTTCAAGCCACTTTGGATCGATCCACGCTATGCTTGGATCGATCCAAGTTCGTGAAAACCTAATTTTCTTTTACTTTTTACCCTATTTTTTGACTGGTCACTTTACCACCTATATAAGAATTAGGTCACTCGAGATTTGGGTGAGCTCAGCCGCCAGAGAATGTTTCTATTTTGAGCCCTAACTTTGTTCTTCCTTGTGTGAACCTTTTGTTCCTTCCTTTTTGGTAAGATTCATGTTGAATATTCATTCATATCTTATGGAGTGATCTTAGCTTAGTTCAGAAACCTTGGAAACCAGATTTCAACATCTTTGGTGAGAAATATTTATGGAGATATGATGTTTCTCATGGCTCTTGGATGATGGCATCAAGAGTGAGGCCAATGAACTCGGTTGCACAGTAAGCTGTGAAGATGGAGAACACATTGGGATGAGTTGAAGAGATCTTAGTACACTAGGCCAAGGTTTGGTGGGATTGAGTGTATGGTATAATCTCTGTAACTCTTCTTTCATAGTGGATTGCTGTTTTCTCTCCCGTGGTTTTTTCCTGAAAGGGTTTCCACGTATATCTTGTGTTGATTTACTGTATTGAGATATTCTTGCAAACTATCAAGAAAGATGGAATGATATCTGTGTTCATGGATCCCTCTTGATAGTTGAAATGACTTTAGTGATATTCATATATATGTGTTTTGTTATTGTGATATCTTGAAGTGTTGTAGATCTTTAGGGAATTAGGTTTTTCAATTGGTATCAGAGCCTAAATCACTGTGATAGGCTAACACCTGGTGATATTGTCCCTAGATCATAATTTCATTCTTCCATGGAAAAAGGAAATTCGGTCACACGTCCACCAAAGTTTGATGGATCAAACTATGCCTATTGGAAGGCTAGGATGAGAATATTTCTGAAATCTCTAGATGAGAGAGTGTGGGTCACTGTTGAGCGAGGTTGGAATCCTCCCACCATGAAAGTTGGAGAGGATGCCATACCTAAACCTACTGATCAATGGGAAAATGAAGAATTAGAAAAAGCTAGTTGGAACAGTAGGGGTCTGAATGCAATTTGTAATGCCTTAACTGCTAGTGAGTATCGTAGAATCATGATGTGTGAAACTTCCAAAGAAGCTTGGGATATCTTGAAGATAACCCATGAGGGTACTACTTTGGTCAAGAATTCTAAGCTCCAAATGCTCACGTCTCAATTTGAAAGAATTAGTATGAAAGAAAATGAGACATTTTCAGATTTTTATGCTAAGTTGAGTGATATTGTTAATTCTTCATTTAATCTTGGTGAAAGAATTCCTAATTTTCAAGTTGTTAAAAAGATTTTAAGATCTCTTCCTGATCGTTTTCAACCAAAAATCACTGCCATTGAAGAAAGTAAGACATAGGTTCAATTCGAGTGGATGAATTGGTTGGATCCATTCAAACATTTGAAATGAATCTAAAGGATTCAAAAAGCAAAAATAAAAGTCTTGCTTTATATTCAATAAAGAAAGAACTTAATCTCATGAAAATGTATTTGATGTGAATGATGATGAGCTTGCACTATTTGTTAAGCAGTACAAAAAATATGGTAAGGCTAAACAAGGTTTTTCAAATCAAAATAAAAAATTTGACAAAAGTCAAGGCACATCATCATCAAAAGTGGACAATCGGAATTCAAAAACTGGAAAAGATTGTTTTAATTGTCACATACCTGGCCATAGGGCTGTAGAGTGTCCTGAAAAGAGGAGAAATCAAAACAAAGCCCACAATGCCACTTTGACTAATAGTGATGAGGAGAATAATACCTTTCACGAAAATGACTCAGACAATGAGGAAGAAAATTTCACTGCCTTTGTTGTGACCACAAATTCTTCTTGTGAATTTTCTTGTGTTCAAAAACCCCCAAGGTTAGAGAACATCAAGTTTCTTTACTGGAAAACTAAGATGAAAGTTTTTTTGAAATCTATTGATGTTAATGTGTGGAGAAGTGTAGAAATGGGTTGGGTACATCCTATGATTGAAAATGATGGTGAGCTCATCTTGAAATCTTTTGAAAATTGGAGTAGAGATGAAATTGATTCACAAAATTGGAATAAAATTGCTCTTAAAATTTTATGTGATGCTCTAAATGATCATGATCTTAGGCTTGTTGAAAATTTTGAAACATCAAAACAAGCTTTGAAAGATCATAGACTACATTGTCTAATGAATGAATTTGATACCATCAAGATGAGTGACCATGAAAGTTTTTGTGAATTCTACACAAGACTTTGTGACATTGTCAATTCTCTAAATGGTTTAGGAGAAAAAGTTGATGAGTCAAGGATAGTAAAGAAAGTGTTAAAATCTTTAACTCAAAGATTCTTTGTGAAAATTGTTGAAGTTGAGAATAATCATGATGTGAATTCTTTTACTCTAGATGAACTTGTTGGGATTCTTATATGTTTTGATGAACAAAGTTAGCATGTTGTGTCTGAAATTGATTTTAAAGCTTTTGTTGTGTCCTTGGAAACTCATGAAGAGTCTTCCATAAAAAAAGATCTAGATGATATTGAGTTGTTACTAGGAAAATCTAGTGATGAGACCGATAGCCTTGAGGAAGAGGACAGTGATCTTCAAAAGGCTTTTGATGACTTCTATGAAGAGGCTTATCAACTCAAAAAAAAAAAAAATTGACATTGGCCTGTAAAGCAAAGTTAGATGAGAAAGAAATTGAAATGCTTAAAGAAGAGTTGAGAAATCATGTTTCACACATACAAGATGTGAAACTGAAAAATTTGGTTTGACTGATAAACTCATTTGTTTGAAACAGGAAAATGAATCTTTTGTGTCTAAAATAGGTGAATATAAAAAAGAAATCAAGAGTCTTGACTCAAGACTCAAGACTGAGGTTGAAAGTAATAGTTGTTTAAGTCTTAAGGTTAGAAATCTTGAAAATGAATTAGAATAAGCTAAGGAAACATTGTTGAAACTATCCAATGGAAGTAAAAAGTTGGATCACATTTTTAGCATTGGGAAGTCATTTAGTGATAAGTCAGGACTAGGTTATGTTGGGTCATCTAGCATCCCATCAACTTCGGGAACCAAATTTGTCCCTTCATCAAAATCATGTCTTGAAAATGAGATTTTGACTCACTCCGATTCAAAGAGGTCTCACTTCAATACAAAGTCCATTAATGTGATACCTACATGCCATTCCTGTGGTGTTAAAGGACTCATAAGACCCAATTGTCCTAGGAAAGAAAAAGCTCAAGTGAAGAGTTCTTCACCAAAATTGGTAGTTTGTCATCATTGTGGTGTCATAGGTTGATTGTACCATATAATTGCATATTTCTATTGCATTATTCCCATCATTTTGTGCATACTTGAGCCATTTATATTTATAAATAGATGCTTTTAATGTTTTCTTGCTTTTCCATGCCTTGAAGGTAAAATGCGCTAAAATGGATGTTTTTTTGCATGCAAAGTTGGAGTTTGGAGTCAAGCCTTGGAAGTCTTCAAAGGTCATGGGACTTATAGGACATACTTCTAAGAGTGCCTAGATGCCATATATCAAATTTCAAAGCTAAATGCCAAGTGGTTTGGGAGATATGGGCAAATGAAGTCATGAAGTGCAAAAAGCGATCAATCTGGACATTTTGGAAAAACTGCTTCTCTCCGGATTGAATTAGACAATGAGACCACCATGGTTGGAAAGAAGACTTCTCAAGCTTCGCGTGCATATAAAGAACGTCCAAAATCGACTCCGGACGAGAGAGTTATGACCATTTGAAGTCGGGGCATTTTTTTAGGCATTTTGCTGCTGGCAGGAAAAATTACCGGTAGTGGATAATTAAATACCAGTAATTTTTGGTGGAATTTCATTTTTGACTTGCGGAGTAGAAAATTACCAGTATTGGTAAATAATTACCGGTAATTTTTCATTGGGCAGTTTTGGTTATTTTGTAATATTGCTTCTTTTGCAAGGGTAGCTTAGTATTTTCTTTTCCCCTTTCTTGTAACCCTAAGAGGGGTATTTAATGGACGTTTTGCAGCTGGAGAACCCTCCTCTTCTCTTGTTCTTAGTTAGTCTCTTAGGTTAGTTTAGGTTTTTCTCTTAGTTTTAGGAGTAGATTAATTTTACTTTTAGTTTTCCTTCAAGTTTATGTAATGTAACCTAGTTCTTAGCTTGTAAAACTTTATATTCCCATCTTCAATCAATAGAATAACATTTATTTCAATGTTTCTTGCATTTCTTGTTCATCTTTGTGCATTTGTTATCTTTCATGGCTAGCTAAACATCAAGAAGGTGAGTTCTATGGTGGATTTCCTCTCCAAACCCTAGGTAAATGGTATTTTCTCATTTCTTGAACCTTTAATGTCTATGGAATGATGTTTGATCCTCTTTCATCTTGTGAATCCTTGTGGTGTCATATTCATGATCATTATATGACTTGTTATATTTTGGTTATTGAGCACATATGCACGCCACATGTTTGCTAAAATGTCAAAGAGAGTGTTAGGTTTTATTCCATCATTTTGGGTTACTCATTTGAGCTTTTATTGCTAAGTCCTCCGTCAAAGACCATTCTTCAATGGATCCGAGATGAGAATTCCTTTCCAAATGCTTTTAAAGTTAAATCCCCCATCGAAGACCATTCTTCAATGGATCTTAGATGAGAATCATTATGAGAAATACATGTACCAAAGGTTTTGAAGGAATGAGCCCTTAGGATTCACCTCACTTAACTTAATTAGTTTCCTTTGCATTTTGTCATCAGTATAAACAACTCTCAACATCAAAACCCCTATGATTTTACACTTTCTTTTGCATTCTTTGGTTTGCAACACATAAGGATCATTTGGACCTGTTCCACTCCCTGTGGATATGACCTAGGGACTCCCTAGTATTTATTGCTTGACGATCGGTGGACTCCTACGCTTGGGAATTTATTGTGCATACATCACATTTTCAGTTCAAGCATTTTTGGCGCTGTTGCCGGGGAGTGGCGAGCGTTCTAAATTGATCTAAGAAGAGCTAGTGGTAACTTGTAATTGCATTACAAGTCCAGTAAGTTCTTCTCATTCTTTTTGTATATAATTGTGTAAATAGTAGTTGTAGTGGTTTTATTTATTTATTTTTCTATTAAAAAAAAAAAGAATCTATCCAAGACCCAACCTCAATGCAAGGAGGTTATGACCAATACTCATATTTAGGAGAAAGAGAGGACATGAATGCACATTTTTGTAGTGCATTGGGACATAACAACCCTCCACAAATAATGACATTAAAAGATCGTATAATCCAAAATTTGAGAATGTCAAGGTTGTTTCCCAAAGTTGAGGAGGCTTGTGCCATTTGTGAGACATATGGGCATTCCACTAATGTTTGTCCTAATCTCCCCATGTATAGGAGAGTCTTCCTTGAGCAATATAATGCTCTTAATCAACATAGTAACCTAAATTTCAATTGGAGCAATGGTTACGAGGTTAATCCTTAAGAGCCACAGAGTTACTATTCCTCTTTTGACCAACCGAATTTTGAGTATGATAGTCATTCTTCCTATTTTGACGGTCGAGGATACCAAGGGTTTGACTCAAACCCAAACCAAGGCTATGCCCCACCACCCTATCCAATGGGTCAATCATTTTACCAGCCACCTCAAGAATCACCTCAAGTGAGCCTGGATGATGTTTTGGAAAAAATTTTAGAAAGCGAAAAGGCTAATGTCCAAGCTATTAATGATATTAGAAATGAACTTAATGAGTTGACCGATTTATTGGTTGTGTTTCAACAAGAAGATAACTTTCCTCCACAACCCGAAATAATTTTTCAAGGTCAACAAAGTGAAGAAGTTTTTAATGACATTAGTGATCATCAAGAGCAAGTCAAGGCAATCCCCACACTAAGGAGTGAAAAGTTTGAAAATTTTTCTTTGAAAGACTCTCCTAATGAGTCAAATGTAAATCCTAGTGATGGTGATATGCCTCATGACTCAAACCTTAATTTTGCTATTTTGGAGGTGAATGTTGTGTTGGAAGAAAAAGAGTGGGTGCCACCTAGGTTTGAGAAGTTATCCCCTCCCTCTCTTGAAGAGGAGTTTTTGTCCCTAAAATCCAAACCACCTGAGCTTGAAGAGATCCAAATGCCCTACATTTTAAAATTTGCTCCATCAAGCAAAAATAAAGTTTTTCAAAGAAATAGCAAGGGCATTCATAGGAACAAGGTGGAGGAAGTTGTTCCCAACTTCTTGAATGAGTTCTCTACACTTGGGAACTCAATTGATAAGTGTTTGGAAAAGAGGGAACACATTGTAACAGTTTTTGGTCCTGGTGGATAGGATCTTTTACTGTTAGCTTGTACATAATAGTTTTTGTTTCACAATTTAGTTCTTTTTATTTATTTTCTTATTATTTTTTACTTTCTTGTTGTTGTGAGCATTCTAACCATTTTCATAGGTAATTGAGGAAATCTTAACAAACATATACAGGTGATTTTGTTCCTTTTCTCCTTTTTATTGTGTCTTTAATGCTTATCATTGTATGCATTAAGGACAATGCACAATTTAAGTTGGAGGGGGAGGTTTACACTTGTTGTTTACACTTGTAAATGGCAGTTTTGTTCACACTTAGGTAGTTTTTGTTTATTTTTTTTTTGATTTTACAGTCATTTCCCTAGTCACTTAATGTTTTTGAACCTGTTTCAATATGTGTATACTTATGTGAATATATAAATCTCTTATTTATGCCTTGTTT